>CM039594.1:58508728-58674720 GCA_022457205.1 Saccharum spontaneum | reverse complement strand
ACCACTTCTTCCACGCAATACTCTCCGGGTACGAACACGTAGCTCTTGGGCCCGTCGTAGCATTTTCTTCTTGTGGCTCTTAACGAAATCTGTGACGTAGCTTGCAGGATATCCTCTGCTATTGCGAACTGCTACCATTGTCTTATACTCATTCTTGAAATTATACACATCATAATATGATTCCCACTTGCATTTCTGAGTGCTCTGTTGCAATAAATAGATGAATACAAAGTTAGCGTACAGAGTTAACAAAATAAACCATTACCGCCAACTGTCAAAAGTATTAGCAAACCTCGTCATAACGATCATGTGGCCACAGAAGTGCCCTATACCTAGGCCTGAAGGGACAAGGCGTAGCTAGCTTCAACACCACATTTGCACATCACAGGAGGGCAAATAGACCTCCTCTTCTTCTTCCAGTCTGCACCTCCACAATCTTCTCGCGGCTCCGGCCAATGGCTCTTTGGACATAGATCCATTCCTTGAAACGGCACTTTGGCATTATCATGATCCTACAAAATCAAAACAGTAAAACACACATATAGAACGTGACATTCCAAGGTACACACAAACCTTACCTCATGTCGTAGAGGACAAATGAACTCTTGTTCATTGCGTGGGTTTATCACGGCTTGCTCTCCGCAAAGGCACTTTGGAGGATCCTCGAGCCGCCGTGCCGATGCTACGGCTTCTCTTCGTCAGTCATAGGAGGAGGGTTTGGAGGGGGGGCGGAACCCAGCGAGTAAACACCTCACGCTTGCAATGATCAATGCCGGGGTAGAAAAGGAGAATCCTTGGATCAAACTTGTCCGGGCCATCGATCCATTGGAAAAAAAAGCACCGGAAGTAGGGCTATACAAAAGTTTCAATTATCTCATCGCGAATACAACATCAGCAACCAATAAAAACAACAAAGGGAACAATTACTTACGCTACAACTATAACATGTGTAGAAGCAACGAGCCGCAGTATCGGGATGCCTCGACTGGCCCACGTGTGACCGGATGACACAATCACAGTTAGGTATAGGTTCCCTGGGAGGAACGGGCGCATCCTTACAAGACACGTCGGGGTACATCTCTCTAGGACGACCCTTTTTCCTCCAAATCGACTCACGATACGAGTCCTCCATCTAAAAAAACGAAACGATTTCAACACAAAACGATACACACAAAGAAGGGGTGCCGGAACAAGGAGCGATGATGGGCCGATACCTGACGGGGACGACGGAGGGACGCCGGAGAAATGAATGGTGAGGGAGCTCGGTTCTAGAGCGCTGCGGGAAATGGAATGGTGAATGACCAAAAACAAGAAGTGCCCGGGCTTTTATATGGCCGGGGGTGTACCCCGCCATGCATCATGGCGGGTTAGGGCAACCCCGCCATGGATCATGGCGGGGTACACCCCTGCCACGCTGGCGAGGTGGTCTTCCACCCCTGCCACGTCGGATCTGTACCCCGCCATGCATGGTGGCGGGGCCAAACGGGTTAGATTTAAAATTTTTTTGAAAGACGGGTTAAATTTAAAATTTGTTTCAAATTTGGGCTAAAAATAAAAAAAAATTCGCAGTGGTGAAAGGTGCAATTATATTGGACTCCCAGTCCCCTTCGTCCCCACCATAGAACACGCCTGTGCCCCCAAGGGCCAAGACCATGTATGTCTTTGGCTTGGCATATGGTTCACCTGTGCTTTGGAATGGCCCCAAAACTCCATAGTGTAGCCATCACCTTCCTTGTTGCTACTACCTGATTGATTTTCTTCTTTAATTAAAAAGAAAAAAAAGCACAAAACGCTTTGCTTAAGACATCTGCAAAATCAAGGTAAAACAATCCTCATTTTATACAACACAACTCGATAACTCATCTCCAGCTGTTGGTATCATCGTTGAGTCAGACTCTCAATTATATAACCGGTCATGCCTCTCTTCAGTTTCTCGAGGAAATGATGAAAAAGAATTGGATAATTGGTCGCGCACAAGCAACTAGTATCCTTCTATTCCCTGCAGCCCATGCATCATCAATCCATCATCCATTCATCCTTTCCTTTATCCCATCCCATCCATGTCCATCTAACCCCGGAGTACTGGCATATCCCTTTCAGAGCATTTTCCTCCCCCAATGCCCTGTCATTGCCGGATATACCAAAGCTTAACCAAAATCTAGCACAGTCAGACCACATATGTAACCTTACACCGATTACCCGAACTTCCAAATGTACACCATCCCTACAGCGTGTACCGAGATAAGCTAATCGTGCTATGACTAAATGACCTTTTGGGCTTCAATTATCACAGTGTTGTATAATAGACCCCCCCCCCCCCAAAAAAAAAAAAAGACATCCAATTCACATAATACTGGATACAATCAAATTTCTCAACTTAAATATTGATGAACTCAAGCAACACGCTCAGCTCTGATATAACAAACCTTTATTGAGCTTGAAATGAACAGAACATACAATCATTTATTAAGCTTAGGCCTGAAGTCATGAACAATGTATGGAACTTCTTGATGACAATTGACACGGGAGGACCAGTCTTTTTTTTAGAAAGGCGGCAAAAGATTTGCCGGATTTTTATTAGACGAAGAAAAAAAGGTTATAAAAAGGGTTTTTTTGGAGACAGAAGCTCCAAACCACCAAGGTGCACGGAGCAGGCACAGGAAAGCTACTGAAAGAACTAACAACTCAAAACTATTCAACTGAAGAAACAAAACCAGAGTCATCGCTAACTTCTAAGGGACAAACATCCTCCAACAAAGAAGACTACTCTTCATTGGTGATCGGTCTTGTTGCAAGCTGGTATTGTTGGATATCATCTTTGCATAGAAGGGCTACTTGGTATGGTTGTAGGGATTTTTGTTGGAAGGTTCTTCTATTTCTTTCTTTCCAAACATTCCACCAGAAGTATATCATGATTCCATCTATTCTTTTTCTATCTTTTCTCTCAAATCTGTTACGGCATTTTCGCCAATAACCATGTAGCGATCCAGTCATATCCATTGAGTCTACTGCCGAAAGTTGGAGCCACTGCTTTAAATGTGTCCAAACCTGCTTTGAAAATGGGCAATCTTTACACAAGTGAGTTGGAGTTTCAGGTTCAGCTCCACAAAGTTTACAGATAGGATCGGCTGCCCAGTTTACAGATAGGACCAGTCTTGAAGCTGGAAACCTGGAAATACTGGTGATGATCGATAGTTAGCTCTGGAGGAGAGCTTTTAATTTGGCTCTGGTTCTTTGTGCGCTAGTCTTCCTTTTATTGGCGACGTTTCGAGTGTTACTGGCGCTTAATGAACTTTGGATGGTATGCCATCCTCAATGCTCACTTGCTCATTCGCTTGCTCATTGACGGACCCAGGATTTAAACCCGAGGTGCCTAGCAAAAATATTCCACACTCAAAACGATATATAATCCTAGATATAATCCAAACCCAGCGGAGTCCAAGCGCAAAGGAGTATCAGGCAATTGGAGAGATGGTCCCAAGACGGGAGTACTTAACGATATTGAACTAGCACTAGCAATTTCGGACAAGTAGCCTGTTCGTTTCGCTGAATTATTGTGGCTAAAAGTACTGTTCGCTGGTTTATTGTGAGAGAAAAACACTGCTAGATGGCTGCTGATTCCGCTGATCCAGCGAAACGAACAGGGTGAAGGTTTCTTGGAGCTACGGCTCTTAAACTCGTTCTTGCCAGCGTACCGTGCGCGGTGCGCAGGTTGCCTTGCGCCCGCTCTTCACGTTGCCCACCGTCGTCGTCGCCGCTGCGAGCCTACGGCGAAATCGAAAAAAAAAGTACCATACTCGCCACGAACGGCAATGGATCGGCCAGGCGCTCGCCACGCTAAGTACCGTCAAGCTAGAGATGGAGGGTAAGTTACGTCCTGCAGACTATCCGAGAGCAAAGTAGGTCTTGTTCGGCAGGCTGTTTTTTGGCTTATAAGTTGGCTGTGACTGTTTTGCTGTGAGAGAAAAACACTGTTCCACGGCTGATAAGCCGTACTGATAAGCTCAGCCGAACAGGGGACTGAATCTGCATCCGAAAGATACTTTAGCTGCAGTGGTGAAAGGTGCAATTATATTGGACTCCTACTTCAGCTGCAGTGGTGAAAGGTGCAATTATATTGGACTCCCAGTCCCCTTCGTCCCCACCATAGAACACGCCTGTGCCCCCAAGGGCCAAGACCATGTATGTCTTTGGCTTGGCATATGGTTCACCTGTGCTTTGGAATGGCCCCAAAACTCCATAGTGTAGCCATCACCTTCCTTGTTGCTACTACCTGATTGATTTTCTTCTTTAATTAAAAAGAAAAAAAGCACAAAACGCTTTGCTTAAGACATCTGCAAAATCAAGGTAAAACAATCCTCATTTTATACAACACAACTCGATAACTCATCTCCAGCTGTTGGTATCATCGTTGAGTCAGACTCTCAATTATATAACCGGTCATGCCTCTCTTCAGTTTCTCGAGGAAATGATGAAAAAGAATTGGATAATTGGTCGCGCACAAGCAACTAGTATCCTTCTATTCCCTGCAGCCCATGCATCATCAATCCATCATCCATTCATCCTTTCCTTTATCCCATCCCATCCATGTCCATCTAACCCCGGAGTACTGGCATATCCCTTTCAGAGCATTTTCCTCCCCCAATGCCCTGTCATTGCCGGATATACCAAAGCTTAACCAAAATCTAGCACAGCCAGACCACATATGTAACCTTACACCGATTACCCGAACTTCCAAATGTACACCATCCCTACAGCGTGTACCGAGATAAGCTAATCGTGCTATGACTAAATGACCTTTTGGGCTTCAATTATCACAGTGTTGTATAATAGACCCCCCCCCCCCCCCCCCCCCCCCAAAAAAAAAAAAAAAAAAGACATCCAATTCACATAATACTGGATACAAATTTCTCAACTTAAATATTGATGAACTCAAGCAACACGCTCAGCTCTGATATAACAAACCTTTATTGAGCTTGAAATGAACAGAACATACAATCATTTATTAAGCTTGAACATTAACAGAGGATACTGAATTTGATGGAAATTTTCCAACAAATATGACTCACATAAGAGAACTTTAAGCAATCTATATAATCGACAGAATTAAGAATTTACAGGAGTGGACTTATATATCGAAGGGGATTATTGCTGGTTCGAACTTCAAATAACTATAGCAACTGCAAGGATACCGACTAAATTACCTAGAGCCATATATCAACACTGATTGCACAATAATGATGATCAGCTCTGCAGACTCAGACCTGATCCAAGCTCGGTACGATCCACGATGGCTTCTCACGACGCATCGCCATCTCCCGGCCGTTGAGCAGGCACACAAGTTTCTTGGAGATACGGCTCTCCAGGCTAAATGCCGACACGCTGTAGTTCACCGTGGTGGGACTTCTGTTGTACAACTCCTTGCTGTTGCTGCTCACTGAATAGATTGTGTTGCTCTCAAGATTGCCAAACCCCGCCGTCGGCACTGCGAACCCGTGGAGGGAATCCACAAACAGAGCACGGTCGCCGATGCCTGTGAGCTCCTGCCAGGCCGGATTGACGCCGCGGTGGTTGACGTGGAAGGCCTTCGAGAAGTCGACATCGTCGCCGAAGAGGTACATCCACTTGGACTTGACGAGGAGGAAGAGCTCGTCGCCGGCGACCGCGACGCGCGCCTCGGTGGGGAGCTCGACGGCGGGGGCCGGGATCACGGCGGCGACGGCAAGGGTGGCCGCGTCGACGATGGTGGTGCGGCAGACGTCCTCCTCGAAGACGAAGAACTGACCGCCGGCGTAGTTGATGCTGCTGGCGTTGCAATCGGCCAGGGCGGGGATCGGTGTCCAGGAGGCGGCTGTCGTCGGATCGGCGGCGCAGAAGAGGAGGCCCTCGCCGCAGGACGCCATGACGCCGTGCGGAGACCAGTCCCAGGCCAGGTCGTCGGTCTCCTTGAAGAAGGCCGGGAGCGGCGGGAGCAGGCGGGTCGCACCGGTGAAGGGGTGGACGAGGGAAGCAGCCAGATCTGTCGGGTCATAGGCGAGGGTCCACCCATGCGGGGACGCGTAGAGGCGGCGGCGGCGGTGGTGCGTCTCCGCGGCGGGGCGAGGCAGGCGGAGGTTCGGGTAGATTCGGTCCTCCCGGGGGCAGAAGAAGAGCCGGGACGGGGACGACGGGAGGAGAAGCCACGGCGGCTGCGGCGGCGGGGCGGCCGCGGCGTCCCGCGCCGCCGATCGCCAGGAGGAGCAGACGGAGCGGAACCGAGCGATGTCGGCGAGCTCCGTGATCCCACCGGCGATGTCGGTGAGGAGCTCGGAGGGGAGGTCGGACCAGCCCATGGCGGCCACGGCGATCGCAATCTGAAGGAGGTGTTTTTCCAGGCTGCGGCGTTTGTGCGACGGAAGGACCCATTCGTTTCCCCCATTTTTATGGGCGATTTGGGAATTTCCAATGGCAGACGTGGCGCGCGCTGCGCCGTCGGCGAGGGAACGGGCTCTCGTGGCTGTGGAGAGCGGTGCCGTGCGCTTTTGGGTTCGGTGCCCCGTTCCTTGGCCTTTAGTTCCTAATTTCTACCTCAAATTTCAGATTCTCATCACATCAAAATAGCGATACATGTATAGAGTATTAACTGTAGATAAAATTAAAAATTAATTACACAGTTTTATTATACTTTACGAGACGAATATTTTGAGTCTAATTAGTCAAAGTTTGGATAATTTTTATCTAATGCAAACGAATTGCTAATGCGCACTGTAGCAACTCGGGGGCCGGATTCGGGAACTAAACACGGCCCTTGCCGCACGCGGCACGCAGCACGCGCCGCGCCCGTGCGGCCGAGCGGCCGTGCGGGCACCTGGAACTCATCCAGGGCGTACGTGGGCCATTAGCGCCCCCACGGGAGCAGAGGTTTTGTTTGACTCGGGCCGTGCGTGGGCTGGCTGGGCCCGATTGGATGCCTGCAGGCCCGTGGCTTCGGTTGGGAATTATATATTATTAATGATCAATTAGCGATTACCTGATGTACAATTTGAAAGTACCGGGACGTAGATAAGAACTCAAGACAATTTTAAGGGCCATTGGTGAAATTTACTCTTTTATAAACTTGATCGAACTTAAGAAAGTTTGACCATTAAAAATACAATAGCGACGACAAATTTTATAATAGTTTGACTAGGTTTGTAGAAAATATTAATAATATTTGTATCTAAATTAGTTTATTGTGAAAATAATTTAACATTTTTTGTAATGATACTAATTATATATCATAAATATTAATAACATTTATTTAAAGTTGAGTATTTTTTACTTATTTTTTATAACAGTTTGGCTTCTTAGAGCAACTCCAAGTGACTATATCTTTTCTAATTGTCATGAATATAGATTTTGGTGAAAAAATACACTCCAACAACTTCTTTAATTGGTTACCCAAATATAGTCATCTTATATTCCGGATATCTCAACTAGCCAATGTTAGAACTTAGAAAACGATAATGACTCTCTAGAGTGCAAATAGGATATAGAAATATTGTTGGAGATTGAAAAGATATAGAAAATGATTTTTATACAAATGGCTCTCTGAATGATAATTGAGAGAGTGAATTTTAGAAATAGTTTTGGAGATGTACTTATTGCCTTATTGGAAAGTGAGCAGGGACGGAGGGAGTAGCCAGGAAGGGTCACCTTTCTTTATAAACAAAGAAGGGGTCACCTAGACAGGGTTATATTTCGTCTCAGAATCTGGGATACCAAATGGCATCGAGTCGCACATGCCCCGCGGCAGAACGGTGGAAAACCCAATAGGCCCAACAATCTTTAGTAGCGAAGCCCCATCCAACAGACTAAGGGTCAATTTGGAATGCAGGAATTCCCTAAAAACTTCACATTATTCTATTCATTTTTTGTAGTAAAAACACAAGAACGGAAAAAATTCCGTGTTCCAAAGGGGGCCTAAGTAAGAAAAGAAACAAAAAAGGAAACAAAACCAAAAAGAAAAGTATGGTGGGCCTGACCAGGAAATTGGCACGCACGTAATTAGTAGGCGAATAGGGGTTTTCTCGAATGCAAATGTACATATCCCGTGTTTATTAAAAACCTACTAGCCATTAACCCGTATTTGAGTAAGGTCTAAAATCTTACATACATAAGTTTGTAAGTAAATTTATTATATAGAACCAATGTAACCTTGTTGTATTTATCCTCTCCATATTTATTTCTTATTAACACAGTACCATTTATATACTTTGTGTTGTTCCCGACTAAAGTTTTGGACAGTGCAAAAAGGTTGTAAATAATTCTTGGTAGGTAGGACTACTGTACCCTATTTCATTCCTCGATAACACTATTTATAGTGCCAACGTTACATCTTTGGGAATTGGGACCAAAGTATCTTAACACTATTTAGAGCAGGTACAATAATGGGTTTATAGCCAAGCTAGTCAGCATTTTGGCTGATATGAAGGAGAGATGAGAGGAAAGAGAAGAGAACTTGGTTCTCATGCAAGCAACAAGCTGGGCATGGAACCATAGGCATCTGTGGGCCAAAACAAAAGTATATGTGAGGAGGAATATAAAAGAGAAAGTAAGACATAGTACCACATATATAATAAAAAAACTTTTCTAAAGTCAAATAGGAGACAACTATTATATAGCTTGGCTCTTATGACTTGACTTATAGCCAAGCACTTGGCTCTATTATTGGCCATGCTCTTATAGTGCCAACGTTACATCTTTGGGAATTGGGACCAAAGTATCTTACTTGATCCTTTTGCTTCTTGCCAACCCTCTTTGACTCTTTGCGCTCGTTGCTCGTTGCATCTAAGTCTTTTGAGACATTAGGCTTTGCCCTTCCCCCCAAGGAGGACAAAGCTGCCTTGTGTATAGGGGTGCACATGCACACCCCAAAAATCGTAAGAATAAACAAAATCCCCCTTGACAAGGTCGAAGTGACTCCACTCTACGACCTTACAACACCCGAAAAAACTCAGGAACACCAACTAGAGGAAGACCACTACAAATAGAAAGACTTAAGCCTGACCAAATGGGAAGGACATCGCGTAGAAAAAAATAGAACCAAGGCCACTGAAAAGTATGAATATTTGTTCGAGGCACTTCCTTTCTAAGTAGATTGACTCGTATACGCCTGTCACTATCTGGAGTGTGATTCATTTGCCAAGAGTATTGTTGTATGTCATCTTTAACCAAGTGACCTCGACTGGTCCTTTTTGTTCATCCTGGAAGGTTCTACGATTCATTTCTTTCCATATGTTCCATTAGAATAAATCATGATGCCATCAAAATTCCTCCTTTCTTTTTTCTCAATCTTTAATCTCCATCTTCTCCAACATTTGTAAACCGATCCATGATGACTCACATTGTTGAGTGAAGATAGGCCAAATCACCCCTTCACGATGTTCCAAGCCATTTCTGAAAAAGTGCAATCTTTGCACAAGTGTTTTGGGTTTTCCTATTCATTGTTGCACAGCTTACACACCGGATCATTAGGCCATCCTTTTTTCTATAGATTATCGCACGTGAGGATCTTACTATGCATCAAAGTCCAGGCGAAGATTTGCATTTTAGTTTAGTTCGAGCTTGCGTTCTATGCACTGTGTGGTGTATTCTCCATCATTGGTCCATCTCTAGATGATTTTGTCCTCCAACTGTTCGTTCCTTTGCACTCTTTGGATCGCTTCCCATAATTCTACAAATTCTCTAACTTCAATATCCATAATTCTACAAATTCTCTCACTTCAATATTGGAAGAAATTGGCAGGATGTGTTGTATCCACCGGTTATTATTGAGAGCTACTTGGACCGTGATATGCTTTCTGATTGCCTTTTTATAATACGTATCTGTATTTCAAGTAAGGACAACAAGCGTATAGACATACAAATACAGACACGTATAAGGATACAAATACAGCTGTCTCAACCAAACTTCAGTAAGGACCCTAAGAAAAAGAAAAATTACAACATAAACCATGGATCCTTCATGAAGCTTCCGAAGTCGACCACCTCGTCGCCGGACATCGCCGCCGAAGAAGAAGACGACCATCGCCATGTGCTGGAGACGCCCCTTCGCCAACTGGCTTTGAGCGGAGTCGAAATAGACACCCGTCAACAAGAACAGGATAGAGCCAACGGCGGTACCGCAACGACCGGGGCCGCCCCCCGACATCCCCAGCACCCAGATCCGAACTCGCCAACGACGACCACCGTCACTGCGGAAAGACCGAGCCAGATCTGGCCAACCTCCGTCCACAACACCCAACAGCAGCATCGCATCCAAGCAAAAGAAAAGGGAGGCCAGCAAACTCACCAGCCTCGACCTCTAGAAAAAGGGATGCGCAGGATCCCCTTCTCCCCGGCCTTGCCGATGGCGCTGGAGGGAGTCGCCAAAGGGGCGAGGAAGAGGCCTGGAGAATTTATTCTCCCGCGACGCCAATGCCAACGCCTCGCCGTCGTCGCTGAGAAGACCTAGCCGCAGAGGAGGGAGCTCCCCCCGGCAAACCCTAGCTGCACCGCCACCTAACGACGGCGAGCAAGACCTAGCCCAAGGCAAGAAACTACCTACGCTATATACATCCGGCCAACGAATCCTCGACCCTCCTTCCTTTTCAACGCCTAAACGGTCGCTGAAGAGGGAGGGGGCCGACGGATTCGCCGCCGAAACCCGGCGTCGCCTCCTTTTCGCCCTCTATACCAATAGCAGAGGAAGAGGGGAAGAAGTGACGAAAACTAAAAATAAGCGCTTTCTGATTGCCTTGGCATATAAATTTGGGGCGATGTTCCGCGGTGCTAACCATGCTGAGAACCAAAACTTTGTCAAGTCACCTTTTTCCGGCTGTCACTACTGTGGAGGCATAGAAAAGATCTTTGTCAGTTTTGTCACAAGGGATGTCAAGGTCTATACGATATGCATGCCCTCTCCATATTCCTCGGTGTACCACATCTAACGTAATCGGGGAGCTCTCGCAAAACGCTCAAGATCCGTGATCCCAAGGCCGCCCAAATTTTTTGGACGACTGACCGGCCATTTAACAAGGCAGTGCCCGCCACTCACTTTTTCTGGACCATCCCCTTTCCATAGAAAAGCATTAGTCTGTCTATTCGCTTTATCAACCATTTTTGAGCAGGAAAAAACGTTAGCTGGTAGATTAGTTGCGCTGAGAGAACTGTTTTCACTAATGTTTCACGACTGGATCTTGAAAATGACTTACCCTTCCATCCAGGTAATCTGCCACCGATCTTGTCGATGAGAGGATGGAATTCAACTTTTCATAATTTCCTCGTATGTAGAGGTAAGCCAAGGTATTTACCAGGAAAAGATGCAACTTTGCTGGGTGAAAGGATCAAGATGCCCAAGAGGGGGGGTGAATTGGGCTTTTCTAAAAATTAATTGAAAGAATTAAATCCTATAAGCCGGAATTCACCCCTAGTGCCTACTTGTGTTCCTAGAGAGTCTACCGTTAAAAAGTTTTGCACCCTAGTTTCCAATCCTAGTCTAGCATGGCAATTCTAGGAATGTAAAACAAGCAATGAAAGTAAATACGAGAAAGTAATTGCTTGAATGTAAAGAGGCAAGGAACACGGCGATGTTTTTCCGAGGTATCGGAGAGTCGCCACTCCCCACTAGTCCTCGTTGGAGCACCCGCGCAAGGGTGTCGCTCCCCCTTGATCCGCGCAAGGATCAAGTGCTCTCTACGGGTTGATTCTTCGACACTCCGTCGCGGCGAATCACCCAAAACCGCTCACAACTTGAGTTGGGTCATCCACAAGCTCCGCCGGATGATCACCAAACTCCTAATCACCACCAAGCCGTCTAGGTGATGGCGATCACCAAGAGTAACAAGCTAGAACTCTCACTTGACCACAACGAGCCCAAATGAGGAGGTGGATGCACACTTGCTACTCTCGAATCACTAGTGAGGAAACTCAAACTTTGATTCTCAAATCTCTATCCTCACTAGAGCTCTTGCACTCCCTTGCACTCTAAAGGGTTTTCTCAGATGTTTGAATGAGCAAGAGACCTCTAAAAGAGGTGGAGGGGTTGTATTTATACACCCCTCAGAGAAAACGAACCGTTACTTTCTGACACGGGGTCACCGGACGCGCCGGTGCAACGCACCGGACGCACCGGTCCCCCGTAACGGTCAAAACCCGTTTTTGCAATCGAACCACCGGACGCACCGGTCAGGTAGCACCGGACGCGTCCGACGTGCAAGGGTGCTTACTAGACTCACACCGGACGCGAGGCCGCGTCCGATGCCTGAAGACCGGACGCGTCCGGTCCTCTCTGGACCTTACTGGACTCGCACCGGACTCGCCGATCAAGTCCAGTATCGCGTCCGACGGGTGTTCTCTCTCGGTGACACGTGTCGGTCGCTGACCACCGCGTCCGGTCCTCGCGAGGACCGCGTCCGGTGGTCAGGCCCGAACCCTAACAGCGGTAACGAATACACCGGACGCGTCCGGTGTACCCGAAGACCGCGTCCGGTGCCTGGAAAACAGCCCGAAACTCGTCGAAACGCGTCGCAACTTCAACCAAGTTGCTTCTAACTGAACCTTGAGCTAATCTAGGGATGCCTAGCGCCAAGTTTAACAAGTGTGCACCACACCTAAACATAGGACTCGCCTAGGTCAAGCTACCCGTTCATGCCCCCCTTTATAGTACGGCCAAAAGAGAAAAACGAAGATCCTAATGACTATTCCGAATGTGTCTCAACACTTCGTCATCCGGAACTAACCGTCCTTAATCTTGACGTCTCTCTTTTAAAAACCGAAACGATTTCCATCAAGGGACACGAAGCCACAGTGCTCAAAGCAGTTATCACCTCCATGACCTAACTTACCAATGTTTCTGCAAAACACACGTTAGTCATGGTAATAAAGTGTTGTCATTAATTACCGAAACCAAACCTTGGGGCCTAGATGCTTTCAATCTCCCCCTTTTTGGTGATTGATGACAACACTAAGTTTCAATGGATTAGAGTGAAGGTTTTCGAGCATGCTTGGTTCACATAAGCAAAAGACAATAAGCATACAAAGTTAGGAATTACTTATGTGCTCCAAGCCAAAAGAGTGTACTTCATAAGATAAGACATGAAGAGTTAGTACACATAAAGATATAGCTCATAAGAAATCGGAGTAAGGCACGGAAGCACAACCTTAGAGCTATAGCTAAAACGGTGACATATATTAATCACAGTGACGAATAAGACATTAAGACTCAAAGTTTACGACTCAACGAGAATGTCAACAAATGCAGTGCTGAAAATAAACATGATATGCATGAATGTAGCACACGAAAAACGAAAACCCACTAACAAACTCCCCCTGAAACTACTCTCTCTCCCCCTTTGGCATCAAACGCCAAAAAGCTAAACTAATCTGACGGGGGGACAGACGGAGTCGTGTCGGGTGCCGAGGTGCGCGGTGTGATCACGAAGTGAAGCGAATCCTCGGAGTCTGAGCTATCTGGCTGACCCTCTGAAAAAGCACGTGGCTGTGAAGCGGTCTGGGTCTGAGCAGGAACAGGCACTGACTGTGAAGCAACCAGTGGATCTGTCTGAGTAACCTGAGCCTGAAGTGCGCCAGTAGCTGGGGGATCTGTCGAGGCAACTGAAGAAGGGATGGTCTCTGTAGTCCCTGTCCCTGTCACTGGTGGAACGACTGCCTCGGAAGCTGACAACCCTGACGAAGAGTGAAACGTAGTCGTGTGCGAGGGTGTCGGCTGACCAGTCAACTCGCTGTAAGTGGCACTGAAGTCACCAAGAGGTGTGCCTGTCAGAAAGTGTGGGCGAGGCTGGTCTGACGGTGTAAACCCCGTATGTATAGGAGTGAAGCTCGGGGACTGAAAAGACTGGGGAACCTGCTGCTGTGGAGATGTAAACTGAAGACTCGGCTGTC
The DNA here is from genome assembly GCA_022457205.1 of Saccharum spontaneum. Classification (NCBI taxonomy): domain Eukaryota; kingdom Viridiplantae; phylum Streptophyta; class Magnoliopsida; order Poales; family Poaceae; genus Saccharum; species Saccharum spontaneum. The sequence continues at coordinate 58,660,818 of CM039594.1, read as the reverse complement.
CCTGACTGGATGGACCGCTGGAATGCAAAGCCGGAGCCATGATAGATGCAGGCGGAGGAACCCCAACTGTGATGAGATGCCGCAGAAGATCCATATACTGCTGCTGACTCTGTCTCTGCATCTCAACCTGCTGCCTCTGGATCTCTAGCTGCTGTCTCTGAAACTCGTCCTGGCGAGCCTGTATCTGTGCTAGTGCTGCAGCTGTATCCTGTGCCTGGCACTGTATCTGTTGCTGCTGCTGCTCCTGAGCCTGGGTCAGCCTCTCAAGGATAGCCACCATGGCTGGGTCAGAGCGGGAGGCTGAGCCTGATCCACCGGCCTCGTGGTCGTGAGACCGGGGAGACCGGTACCTGGGGATGGGCTGGTAGTCCTCATCGGTGCTGTCAGAAGTAACATCCTCAGGTATCTCAGCAGGCTGAGTGTCAAGGTCTGCGAGCTCTGCCTCGGCAAGCTCGTCAACTCTAGCGTCCTGCTCAGCTGCTGTCTCAGGAACCTCAGGGCGCTCACGCTGTCCTGGTGCTGGAGCCTGCTCTCTGGTAACTGAAGCCCAAAGCTGTCTGATGTCATAATCAGGGAATGCAGTAGTAGTGTTGGCAATCTCTGCCCTGATCTCTGGTGGCATCTGGATAGCAGATCTGATAATGAAGCAAATCCAGTGGGCATAGGGAAGCTGACGGTTACCCTTGAAGCCCTCAGCAATGGTGTCCTCCATCTCACTCAGGATAAGATCCCAGATATCAAACTGTCGCTGTGAAAGGAGGTGGTATACAACCCAAAGCTGCATCCTCGTCAGTCCCTCTCTGTAACCAAGTCGAGGCAGTAGAGTGCGTCTGAGTATGGCATCCAAGACTCTGGCAAGAGGCGTCAGGCTAGCAGGTGTACGACGTGACCCTTCGCCAAAAGGCTCGCGAAAGCAGGGTCGAACCAGATCGGTGGGTGGCACTGAACCGCCGTGAGGGCGTCTGGGAGGTGAAGTCTGGCCATAGCACAACTGGTGAATCCTCGTGTCAGAAGCAGGTAGTCTGAGGATCTCTCGGGCTCTAGAACTGTAGAGTCTGTGGTCGCGGCCTCTGAATGCAAAGTGAATGAACTCATGGGCAGGATCAATCCACAAAGAAGCATAGAACTCCCTGACCCATGTGCCGCAGTAAGCACCTGTCCGTCCAAGTAGATCTGATAAGCCAGGCAGATAGGACAGGTGAGGACGGAGCTGCTCTCCCACAACATCAACCAATGCCTCTAGTCGACATACCCTCTGAGGTCTGAAAGCAATGCCACTGTCAACTAGGGCCCTGTAGAAGTCCTCCTGAAGTGGGGTATAGAAACCCTCTGAAGCTCTGGGATCTCTGACAGGTGGAAACCATCGGCTGACCTCCACAAACCTCAAGTTCTTCACCTGACGTGAAGAAGCACCCTTCAGGTCTAAGTGCTCAACCGGAGGTGACCCTCTAACCCTGGGAGGAGGTCGTGCTCCACGACGCGGGCCCTCTGGCCTGGGTGTCACCTGTGAACGAGCACGTGTGGAGCGGCGACGTGGTGGAGACTGAGCTGCCTGCTCCTCTGTATCCTCAGTGGCCTGTGGAGCCTCAGCAGTCTGGGTAGCCTCAGTAGCGGGTGTAGTCTCTGTAGCCTGTGTCTGCTCTGAGGGTGGATCAACTGACATCTGCTCTGAAGGTGCTGTAGCCTCGGTGCCCTCAGTGGCCTCTGTGCCGAGCTGTCGACCTTCAAGGTGAAAGCGACGCTCGCCTATGTGTAACCCACTGCGTCTGCCACCTCTCTCTGCCTGCTCTGCGGCGTCTGCCACTGCCTGAGCGACCTCTGCATCTGAAAGTGTCCTCCTCTTCTTCTTGACTGCAACCTTGATGCGCTTACCACGCGCAATCTCATCACGACGGGGAGGACTGTTGTCCCCGTCACCAGGAGCACCACCGGCGTTCTTGCAACGCACCATGCTGACTGACTGCCTGAAAACCTCTGTGAGATGATGAACTGACACTCGAGAGGCTTGGCCTCAATCCGTATCCGCAGGCTTGGCCTCGGATTTAGCAAACAGATCTGACTCGGCACACCGACTGACTCGCTGCACGTATGGAATAGAGAGATATACAATAAGCATATATATATCTAAAGATGCGAAACCCTAGATAGCAAGCACGTGAGATACGAAGGGAAACGACGCTAAGCTACCTCGGATCGACGAGACGACGGTGAAGGGACGAGGTGATCTAGTTCGCGAGAACCCCCGAGATCGGCGATCGAGCACTGAAACGATCAATCGAGATAGCAGTGAAGGGTTATGATCAACGGCAAGCTCTAACGATGAAAGGAAATTGAATTGACTTGAATCGAGAACGGAAACGAGTCGAGCCGTTACCTGAGTTAGGGTTAACAAACCCTAGGCTAGGGTTTAGGGGTAAACCCTAGGATCAAAACTCGGCCGAAGGAAGGGATCGAGATGCCCGGGCGCACGAGGGAGTAGATGTGGTGCTGGAGGAGAGTCACGGTGCGAGCTGGGCTTCGCCGGCGGTGAGGAGGGCGGCGTTTGGCGGCGGCGCGGCTAGTGGCGAGCAAACGGGCACGGACGCGGGCGCAGCGGGGCTGGGCAGCGCGGGTGAGCGAGAGGGCGCGGCAAGGCTCGCCGGAGGGCAAGGGCGCGGCGCTTGGAGGCTCGCCGGCGGCGAGGGTGATGCACGGGAGCGGCGAAACGGCGACTAGGGCACGGCGGCAGCGGATTCGAACGGATGAGGAAAAAACAGAGAAACAACGGTTCGGTTATATGAGGGCGAGATCCGCTCGATTCGGTAGCACCGGACGCGGTGGTGAAAATCACCGGACGCGGTGGTGCAGCGTCCGGTGACACTCCAGTAAGCACCTGGAGTCACCGGGCGCGTCCGGTGTGGACAGACCGGACGCGGTCAGAGTCCGATGGCTGAGTGCTCGGGATTTCATCGCGGAGCACCGGACGCGGTGGTGGTCACCGGGACCGGACGCGGTGGTGAAGCAACACTGCGTCCGGTGCAGCGTCCTGTCGCGGTTTTTCGCCTTTCTTCGTTCCGAACTCCGACGCGACTTCTCCCAATCAAGTTCCAATTCAAAGAGACACAAATAAACACCAATTGGAACTCGATATGAGTGACCTCACTCAAACCCTCAAATTTTTAAAATATTTTGCCTTAGGCTAGTATAGTTTTTACGAAAATAGGCAATAAACACCCGAGGAGCAACGTATGGCCATGCAATAGAGTTTTTGGACCTTTAGGAGCGTCAAATGCTCTCTCTATTCATGGACGAACACAGAGGTTGCTCAAAGCTAAACCGAAAAGAAACGACAAACGAACAACCATGCAAATGCAAAGCAATACTAGAAAGTAGAGCTAGGTTGCTTGTCAAGTTTGATCCACGGTTAGGCTTCTTCACTCCTCCAAAGGAGGGTTATCGTAACCGTGTTAGCCAAGCCCTATTGCGATAAAGTAAACGTGACATATGATACAATGCAATGCAAGGGACAACACGCGCTCATTTTCTAAAGTTACTTGAATCAAGCACATTAAGTTCACTTCTTAGCCTACAAAAGGTAGCCTCGTCCAAAGGTTTAGTGAAGATATCCGCTAATTGATTTTCACTACGTACACCTTCTAGTGATATGTCATTTTTAGCAACGTGATCTCTTAGAAAGTGATGGCGGATATCAATGTGCTTGGTGCGAGAGTGTTGTACCGGATTGTTAGCAATTTTAACGGCACTTTCATTGTCACATAAAAGTGGCACCTTTTCAAGAACAACTCCATAGTCTAGGAGGGTTTGTTTCATATATAAGATTTGTGCACAACAAGCCCCCGCGGCAATGTATTCCGCCTCGGCGGTGGACAAAGCCACACTATTTTGCTTTTTAGATGACCAAGATACTAAAGATCTCCCAAGCAAATGGCACCCTCCGGATGTGCTTTTTCTATCAATTTTGCAACCGGCATAATCCGAATCGGAATAGCCAACTAGTTGGAATCTAGCTCCTTTGGGATACCATAGGCCAATACTTGGGGTGTGCTTAAGATATCTTAGGATTCTTTTTACGGCACTTAAGTGAGGTTCTTTAGGGCACGCTTGAAAGCGAGCACACATGCACACACTAAACATTATATCGGGCCTAGATGCGGTAAGGTACAACAAGCTACCAATCATAGAACGGTAGAGAGTTTGATCAACCGGTTTACCTCCCTCATCTAGGTCGAGATGTCCATTTGATGGCATTGGGGTCTTGATTGGCTTGCATTCTTCCATCTTGAATCTTTTGAGAAGATCCTTGGTATACTTTTCTTGAGAGATGAAAATCCCTTCTCTCATTTGCTTGACTTGAAAACCAAGGAAGAATGTGAGCTCACCAATCATTGACATCTCGAACTCCTTCGACATCAATTCACCAAACTCCTTGCAATAATCTTCATTTGTTGACCCGAAGATGATATCATCAACATATACTTGACAAATAAAGATCTCCCCATTGAGCTTCTTGGTGAATAGTGTGGTGTCGACCTTCCCAATGGTGAAGCCCTTCTCAATGAGGAAGTCCCGGAGGCGCTCATACCACGCTCTAGGGGCTTGCTTGAGCCCATATAGCGCCTTGGACAACCTATAAACATGATTAGGATATCTAGTGTCTTCAAACCCGGGAGGTTGATTGACAAAGACTAGTTCATTAATAAAGCCATTTAAGAATGCACTTTTCACATCCATTTGATATAATTTCATATCATGATGTGATGCATATGCAAGGAGGATACGAATGGCTTCAAGTCTTGCAACGGGTGCAAAGGTCTCTCCAAAATCAAGGCCTTCAACTTGAGAGAACCCCTTTGCAACTAGTCTTGCCTTGTTCCTCACTACTATGCCTTGGTCATCTTGCTTGTTTCGGAACACCCACTTGGTTCCAATGACTCTTGCACCTTTAGGACGCTCTTCAAGTGTCCATACTTCATTGCGGGTGAAGTTGTTCAATTCTTCATGCATGGCATTCACCCAATCCGGATCTTGAAGAGCTTCTTCTACATTCTTAGGTTCAACACAAGAGACAAAAGAGTGATGTTCAACGAAAGAAGCTAGCTTTTGAGATCGAGTCATTACTCCCTTTGTAGGACTCCCTATGATGAGTTCTTGTGGATGAGCTTGAAGTAGAGGTGAGTTTCTTCTATCAACCACTTGAGGAGGTGGATGGGGAGCATCAACATCTTGTGCTTGTGCCTCGGCTTGTTCATGAGAGACATAAGTATCTTCATTTTCAACTCTCTCATTCTTGTCATCATCTTGAGGCACACGTGATGAAGATGGTGGATCAATGATTTGCACATCGTCTTCATCATCTTTTGGCTTGATGTCTCCCACCGGCATGTTCTTCATGGCCTCCCTCAAGGGTTCATCACCTACATCATCACAATTCTCAATTGCTCCTTGGGAGCCGTTAGATTCATCAAATTCCACATCATATGTTTCTTCAACCAAACCGGTGGTATGGTTAATTACTCTATATGCTTTGGACTTTGATGAGTAACCAACAAGAAAACCAATATCACAACGTCTTTGAAACTTCCCTAGGTGTTGACGCTTCTTGTAGATGTAGCATTTGCAACCAAACACCCGGAAGAATGAGACGTCCGGCTTCTTCCCATTAAGCAATTCATAGGGGGTCTTGCCAAGAAACTTTTGGAGGAAGAGGCGATTTGAAGCATAGCATGCGGTGTTGATTGCCTCGGCCCAAAACTTCTCGGGAGTGTTGTACTCATCTAGCATTGTTCTTGCAAGGGTGATCAAAGTCCGGTTCTTTCTCTCAACTACACCATTTTGTTGAGGAGTGTAGGTTGAAGAAACTTCATGCTTGATTCCAATTTCATCACAATAAGCTTCAATGTTGGTGTTGTCAAACTCTTTGCCATTGTCACTTCTAATCTTCTTTATCTTGACTTCAAATTCATTTTGAGCTCTCTTTGCAAACTTCTTGAAGCAACTTGCCACTTCGGATTTATCATGAAGGAAGAAAGTCCATGTATATCTTGAGTAGTCATCCACTATCACAAGACAATAGAGATTACCACCCAAGCTCTTGTATGTTGTAGGCCCAAACAAGTCCATGTGTAGAAGTTCTAGCACTCTTGAGGTTGACATGAAAGCCTTGGTTGGATGAGTGTTTACAACTTGTTTGCCCGCTTGACATGCACTACAAGGTTTGTCCTTTTCAAACTTCACATCCTTCAATCCTCTCACTAGTTCTTTCTTCAATAGCTTGTTGAGAGTGCTCATTCCAACATGTGCAAGCCTCCTATGCCAAAGCCAACCAAGTGAGGTCTTGGTGAACAAACATGTCATCAAATTTGCATCTTCGGAGGTGAAGTCAACAAGATAAAGATTGTTATATCTAAAGCCCTTGAATATCACTTGCTTGTCATCTATCTTTGAAACTTCAACTTCATTTGGTGTAAACAAGCATTGGAAGCCAAGATCACAAAGTTGCCCAACGGATAACAAGTTGAAACTCAATGAAGCAACATAGAGCACATTTGAGAGTGAGTGATCATTTGATATTGCAATCTTGCCTATACCCTTGACTTTGCTCTTTGAATTATCCCCAAATGTGATCTTCTCTTGACATATCCCATTCTCTTCAATAGAGGTGAACATACGAGGATCACCGGTCATATGTTGAGTGCAACCACTATCAATAACCCAATGAGATCCACCGGTCTTGTAGTTCACCTACACACAAGAGATCAAGCTTTTTGTTTAGGGACCCAAACTTGAGAGGGGCCCTTGACTTTCTCAACTAGTGACTTGGCAACCCATATTTTCTTTGGCCTATTCTTGTTTGGGGGACCCAAAAACATGACTTTCATCTTTCCATTTGAATCTTTTCTTAGCATGTAATGAGCATTGAAGGCAAAGGGTCTAGCATGCTTGGGCAAGGGTTGTGGTGGTGGAGTTTTGCATTCATGAGCAAAGTGACCTTCTTGACCACACTCAACACATCTCTTTGGCTTGGGCTTTGATTTGCTTTGTTGTTGAGCTTTTGCTTTCTTCTCTTGATTTGCCAAGTACCCAATACCACTTCTATCCATCTTCATTACGGTGTTCATGAGGAGCTCACTTTGCAAATATTGCCCTCTTGTGAACTTGCTTAGGCCGGTCTTGAGATGCTCTTTTTCTTGCTTTAGCTTCTTGTTCTCTTCAATGAGTGACTCATTTGTTGTTTGCTTCTCAAGAGCCATCAAACCTTTAAGCTTCTTGTTCTTATTTGCAAGCTTCTCATTCTCACACTTGATCTTGGCATAATCATCATGGTTGCATGACTCAACCACACTCTTGCCTTTGCTACTAGAACCTTGCTCAATGCTTTCAATGATCAAATCATCACATGATGTAGCTATATCACACTTAACAACATTGTTAGTAGCATCATGCGTCTCAAGAGCAAGTTCATTAGCAACCACAAGACTATCATAGTCAATTTTTAATGTGGTGTATTTGTCTTTTAGAGAGCTATGTCTAGTGATGAGCTCATCATGTTTCCTCTCAAGTTTATCATGTTGATCTTTAAGCTCTTTGTTAGAGGTTTTGAGCTCCTTGAGAGTGGAAGACATAGTTTCATTTTGATCTTTAAGCTCACCACTAGTCTTTTGAGCATTTTCAAGCTTAGATGAGAGTGATTCATTTTCATTTTGAAGGTCATCATTTTCACTTCTTGTCCTTCTTATGATTTTAGTGTATTTGTTTAGCAATTTTACAAGTTCATCATAAGAAGGTGCATCAAATTCATCATCACTATCACTATCATCATCATCATCACTGTCATGATTTTGTACCTTACGTTCACCCTTGGCCATAAGGCATAGGTGAGTAGTAGACGATGATGGTGAAGAAGGCGGTGAAGGTGGTGGTGAAGATGTCGGTGAAGATGATGGCCCCATCACAAATGCGGCAACCTTCTCTTTCTCATCATCGCTCTCATCTCCGGAGGAGTCACAAGATGATTCAATGTCGGTGAGCCAATCACCAACAATATATGCCTTTCCACCCTTCTTCTTCTTGTAGAACTCCTTCTTCTTGCCATCTTTCTTCTTGTATGGCTTGTTCTTCTTCTTCTCATCTTCTTCATCACTTGAATCATTCTTCTTGCCCTTGTTCTTGTTCTTGAACTTGTCTTTTGGAGGTCTAGGGCATTGATGAGCTAGGTGACCAAGTTCACCACAATTGTAGCAATCCATCTCCGAGATGGGCTTTCTCTTGCTACTAGTGAAGAATTTCTTTTTCTTGCCATCGAACTTGATGCCACTCTTGTTGAGCTTCTTTAGCATCTTGGTGGTCTTCCTCACCATGAGTGCAAGTGATTCATCATCGATATCACTTTCACTTGAGCTTTCTTGCACGATCATGGCTTGGCCCTTCTTCTTCTTCTTGTCATGGCTAGCTTTGAAGGCCAAGTCTTTCTTCTTGGAAGATGATGAGCCCTCTTCCGGAGTGATGTGCATGTACATCTCATGAGCATTGATCTTCCCCAATACTTGAGTCGGTGTTGCGGTGGAAAGATCACTTTGATGAAGCACGGTGACAATGTGACCATACTTCTCAACGGGAAGCACACTCAAGATCCGCCTTGCAACATCCGATTGACTCATTTGAGTGAGTCCAAGAGCATTGAGGTCCTCTACAAGAACATTCAAGCGAGTGTACATCTCATTAGCACTTTCTTTGGGAAGCATCTCAAAAGAATTAATTTTCTTTAAAGCAATATGATAGCGTTCCTCACGCTCACTCTTAGTTCCCTCATGGAGAGCACAAAGATTTTACCACAAATCATGAGCGTTCTTTGCATTACGCACACGATTGAAGATATCTTTGCCTAAGCCCCGGTAGAGTGCATTTTTGGCCTTTGCATTCCACCGGTCGTACTTCTCCTCGTCACCCGTGGGGTTTGCGGGATCCTTGATAGCGGGAAGCCCTTCGGTTGCGGCTCTAAGACACCCGACATCTATGGCTTCGAGGTACGCCTCCATGCGGATTTTCCAATATGGAAAATCATCCCCCTCAAAGGTGGGAGGTGGTCCTTCCCCGTTAGACATCTTGCTCTAGGCGGTAAAGCCTAAAATAGGAGCAACACGGCTCCGATACCAATTGAAAGGATCAAGATGCCCAAGAGGGGGGGTGAATTGGGCTTTTCTAAAAATTAATTGAAAGAATTAAATCCTATAAGCCGGAATTCACCCCTAGTGCCTACTTGTGTTCCTAGAGAGTCTACCGTTAAAAAGTTTTGCACCCTAGTTTCCAATCCTAGTCTAGCATGGCAATTCTAGGAATGTAAAACAAGCAATGAAAGTAAATACGAGAAAGTAATTGCTTGAATGTAAAGAGGCAAGGAACACGGCGATGTTTTTCCGAGGTATCGGAGAGTCGCCACTCCCCACTAGTCCTCGTTGGAGCACCCGCGCAAGGGTGTCGCTCCCCCTTGATCCGCGCAAGGATCAAGTGCTCTCTACGGGTTGATTCTTCGACACTCCGTCGCGGCGAATCACCCAAAACCGCTCACAACTTGAGTTGGGTCATCCACAAGCTCCGCCGGATAATCACCAAACTCCTAATCACCACCAAGCCGTCTAGGTGATGGCGATCACCAAGAGTAACAAGCTAGAACTCTCACTTGACCACAACGAGCCCAAATGAGGAGGTGGATGCACACTTGCTACTCTCGAATCACTAGTGAGGAAACTCAAACTTTGATTCTCAAATCTCTATCCTCACTAGAGCTCTTGCACTCCCTTGCACTCTAAAGGGTTTTCTCAGATGTTTGAATGAGCAAGAGACCTCTAAAAGAGGTGGAGGGGTTGTATTTATACACCCCTCAGAGAAAACGAACCGTTACTTTCTGACACGGGGTCACCGGACGCGCCGGTGCAACGCACCGGACGCACCGGTCCCCCGTAACGGTCAAAACCCGTTTTTGCAATCGAACCACCGGACGCACCGGTCAGGTAGCACCGGACGCGTCCGACGTGCAAGGGTGCTTACTGGACTCACACCGGACGCGAGGCCGCGTCCGATGCCTGAAGACCGGACGCGTCCGGTCCTCTCTGGACCTTACTGGACTCGCACCGGACTCGCCGATCAAGTCCAGTATCGCGTCCGACGGGTGTTCTCTCTCGGTGACACGTGTCGGTCGCTGACCACCGCGTCCGGTCCTCGCGAGGACCGCGTCCGGTGGTCAGGCCCGAACCCTAACAGCGGTAACGAATACACCGGACGCGTCCGGTGTACCCGAAGACCGCGTCCGGTGCCTGGAAAACAGCCCGAAACTCGTCGAAACGCGTCGCAACTTCAACCAAGTTGCTTCTAACTGAACCTTGAGCTAATCTAGGGATGCCTAGCGCCAAGTTTAACAAGTGTGCACCACACCTAAACATAGGACTCGCCTAGGTCAAGCTACCCGTTCATGCCCCCCTTTATAGTACGGCCAAAAGAGAAAAACGAAGATCCTAATGACTATTCCGAATGTGTCTCAACACTTCGTCATCCGGAACTAACCGTCCTTAATCTTGACGTCTCTCTTTTGAAAACCGAAACGATTTCCATCAAGGGACACGAAGCCACAGTGCTCAAAGCAGTTATCACCTCCATGACCTAACTTACCAATGTTTCTGCAAAACACACGTTAGTCATGGTAATAAAGTGTTGTCATTAATTACCGAAACCAAACCTTGGGGCCTAGATGCTTTCAGCTGGGGAAAAAAGTCAGTAGGCTCTCAATTTGTTTAGCTCTGCATCTAATTGGGAAAATTTGCGTCTTTGACATATTTATTTTCAGTCCAGTGCATTTACCAAATATCTCCAAGATGTTGAACAGAGTTTGCAACTCGCGGGCCTCTGGATTTGCAAAGACACCTGCATCATCAGCATGAACGTAGCTGTGCCACTTTTGGCAGGACTGGTTGTCGAATTCTAATCAGTGCTGTGGCTTCGATGAGACACGTCTATGCACGGCAAGTGCACCTCCTTTAACTTGCTCTAGCTTCGCTACTGCCAAAGACGCACACCCATACGAAATATCAAATACCTATCCACCTCTATTTAAGTTCAATTTGGTGTACCTCTAGCTTTAACTTCTTGCGGCCCCTTAGAGAAAACTCTATCGAACAGGTATCTAAAAACGACGACTTACAAGAGACCGTGGCAAACAATCATCTAAAAAACCTTGTGTAGAAAGTGAGGCGAGACCCACCCAAAAGAAAAATAAAGTTATCACAAGCAATTCATGTGTTCGCCGACCTGCCGAGCAAATGCTGAGTCGGTCAAGGAATGCGGCGCCTCGACACCACAAAAGGCCTTCAGCTGGCTGAACGGCCATCGCCCTTATCTGGTGACACTAACAGCTTTGGAGCGTTTCGCTATGATACATGACCCACAGGCCACAGAGACGATAAGCAAACTGATGGACAACACCCAAGGAAGATAAGACCAGACTTCCATTCGGCTAACGTATGCAGAGCAGCAGAAGGGTTCGAGGAATTTCCATTACTTTTTCTTCTGTCAGCGATGTTTCTTCATGGTCGCTTGTCAACTGAGAAAAGGAATTTAAAAAACCAACTGAGAAAAGGCACGCATAGCCGCATATGCACATGCAATTACTTGACGTACGCGTTTGCAACTCTGAACATGTTCCTGGCTATGACAGTTGAAAATGAGTAGAATTCTTTCAGGTGTTAACTATAACTTTGAGGACGAAACAGAGTTGAAATAAAGTTGTTCTCTCAGATTTGCTTACGTAAAGGGTAAAAGAAAGAATCCTCCTAAAACATAATCCATTTTCAGTTCTGATAAGTTGCACCATCTTAAGTTTAACCAAAATTATAAAAAACAAAATATTTATAATTATCAAATGAGCTTCTTTTCTTTAGATACATGATAAAATGTATTTCATAGTTTATCTATTTGATGTGGTGTAGATATTAATACTATTTTCCATAACTCAATCAAATTTAAGACAATCTTACTCGGAGCAACTCCAAGAGCCTCTTTATGTACTTTCTTATTGATAGAATTAAAGGTTTTAGTATAAAAAATATCCTAACAATTTTTAAATAGATTTCTAAATATTATCATCCTCTATTCAGGATTTATCACTAGTCAAAGATAGAAAGCAAGATTAGCTCTCTATAGTATAAAAAAATGTTAAGAGGGTAAAAGATTTTAAAACAATTTTTATTTACATGGTTCTCCAAGTTTAGAGTGTCTTGGACATGCTCTTAATACAACTAAAAATGTAATACTCCCTAGGTCCTAAATTATAAGATGTTTTGACTTTTCTAGGCTCTCACAATATATCTAGACATAATGTACATCTAATGCATAGAAAAACTATATATCTAAAAATAAAAAAGTCAAAACATTGCAATTTAGAATGGAGAGAGTGGGACGGATAGAGTCTGTCTCAAACTACCCGTTGTGGTCTTACAGAGGACTGAATTGAGTGGTACCTTGACAAGTTGCGATACAACTCGTCCCAATTGCTTGTCTAGAACAGCCTTCCAAATGAATAGTGATACAAACTCAAACTCGCCCGTTTGTCCTAGCTGCTAGGCCTGCCTCACAACCTCCGAGGGGCAAAGGGCCAATTCACAAGTGAACTATGTGACAACTCACGAAGTGAAAAATATTGTCCTTTCATCGAATCCATCGTGCACAGCAGGAGGACCATCTAGGACGCATACACTCGTATTACATTTGCTATACACTCGTATAACATTTGCTACCGGGGGTAACTGAAATCTGTCGTAGCAAAAGTGTACAGATTTTCCCTTCCCCACTTCCCCATCCGGTACAAGCCACTCACAAACAACACCTGCATAGTAATGTGCTCCGGAAGAACGCGATGATCGACGCAAAATCCAGGCCCAAATGGACCAACAGCGCCAAATCCTCTAATCCACTTGTCTGAACACAGGAGCGCGACCAAGGTACCTGAAACTAATGCGCGGAGGAAGGAAATTGATCCTCCATGCGTAGCAGAAGGTGCGCCGATCAAGCGCTTGACGAGTGGAAGATGTGCAGCAGCGACGTGTACGTTCCGAACACGGCGAGCGAGAGGCCGATCACGACCAGCAGGGCATCGGACACCACTCCGGGCCATTCCATCTCGGCGCCGAACACCTTGAGGTGGAACGAGGCCGGCAGCACGAACCCGAGGAGGACGCAGACGCTGCTCCCGACGAGCGACAGGAAGTCCGTGAAGTTGGGCACGTACATGGCGGCGAGTCCGACGACGATGACGAGCAGCCAACGGAGCCACCAGCAGTAGCGCTTGCCGTGGAGCAGGCGCTCGGCGACCTCGTATACGGGGTTCATCATCACCGGCATCGTGAAGAACAGGTTGATGCAGAGCCCCAGCTGCACGGCGGCCGACAGCCACCCGGCGCCGAGGTTGGTGGTGATGATGTCCCGCGTGGCGTCGCCGAACGCGACGTACCCCATCACGCCGAACAGCCCGTACATGACGGCGATGAACGCCATGGACAGCCCGAGCGTGACGCCGAACTTCCTCTTGTTCGCCGCCTCCGCCTCCAGCGGCAGCACCATGCCGACGCCCTCGAACGCGTACACGGAGACGCCGAGCCCGTAGAGAATCGCGGCAGGGCCGCCGTAGGCGACCACGGGCACGGGCTTGGCGAGCCAGGCGGCGACGTCCTGGCCGACGACCACGCCCATGGCGCCGAGGTCGACGACGTCGGCGAAGATGCTGAGCGGCGCGAGCAGCGTGAGCGTCTTGATGGAATTGAGCCCGAGCTGGAACGGCAGCATCGCCCAGATGACGAGCGCCTTGGGGGAGAGGAGCGCGGAGGAGGACGGCGCGGTGATCGGGTAGAGGTGCGCCATGGTGTTGGAGATGAAGATGAGGTACCCGACGCAGAAGCTGACTTGGCTGAGCACCAGCATGACGTCCACGGCGAACCGGCCGTGCGCGCCGAACACGGCGTCCCCGAGGTCCCCGAACGAGGCGATCTTAGGGTGCTCGTCGGCGAGGCGGCGGCGGCACGCGACGAGCAGCATCATGCAGTAGAAGGTGAGCGCGGCGACGGAGAAGAGCAGCAGCGTCCCCGCCGCCCACCCGGTGTGCGAGAAAGTGTACGGCAGCCCCAGCACGCCGGCGCCGACCACCGCGATGAAGACGTTGGCGAACGTCTTGGGCTGCGACGACAGGCCGGCCTCGCGGCTGCCGCTGCCGTGGCGCGGCAGCAGCGGCGCGGGGTCCAGCCGCGACGACGAGGAGCTCGCCCCGTTATTATTCCCCATTCCGAATCCCATGGCGAACCGCCCCCAAATCAGAAATCTTAGTATTGATTGATGAATGAACAAAAAAAGAGTAAATAAAGAGAAAAAATCAAAACAACAGACAACACAGGCACGCCGATCCGATGAATGAGATCGTCCCCCTCCTCCTCTTCTCCGGGCGCCGTGCGCTAGAGAGATCAGGCGATCTCGCTACGGGGGAAATCGAGGAGAGAAGCGGTGCGACGAGGAGGAAACGGAGGACTGCCGTGCTGCTGCGTCTGGGGAACATCGCGTGGCCGGCCTATTTTGTAGAGCGCGTGTGGCTGCCATTCCGGGGGGAAAATATCATGAACCTGGTCCATGGGCGTTCTGGACTTTCTGCGTGAATCGGGTCCACATGGTCGGTGTATAGCTGGTGCGCAGCATGGCTGTGCGCCAGCGTTTTCCACGGGCCGGGCTGCAACGTGTCATCGAGTGAAACCGTACAGGCTGCCCAGGGCTGGCGTTTTCTTTTGGTTTTTCACCGTGTTTCCCTTTCTCCCATTTTCCCAAGATTTTTGTGGCAAGTAAGAGTAATTCATCAAGCAGTTTCCTCATCAACGAGCAAAAGTGAGTAGTCACACTCACACTGCGCATGCACTTTTCTTACCTTTTTTAGATCTTTTTTTCGCTAAAATTAGTTAGTTCTCTAAACACACCGAAACCAAAATGCTGGTGTAGTAAGGCCAGTCTTAGTGGGAGTTTCACTAGAGTTTCATTTGCATTTAATAGCCTGTCACATATGCATTTTGATGACATGTCAACGTTTTAATGAAGAGAGAGAAGAATTGAGTTTCATGGGGATGAAACTCTCTTGGCACAGTTACCAACTCTCTATGAGTCATAGAATTAAATGTCTATGAAACTATATAGTGAAACTTTCCATTAAGAGTGGGTGTTTCATCCGAGTTTCATTTCATTCTATATAACATGGCAGTCTTAGAAACAACGAAATGAAACTCTCCGCTGAGACTGGCCTAATTCAAATCACCGTTTCATATCCAAATCCATGCCAATTTTCTCTACGCGCATCGTTCGTTGCGTGCAACAGGTGTGAATGCGTAGTTGTTTAATCGGCTCGTTTAGGTCCACAGGTGAAAGCATACGACAATTGTTGCGTTTGTGTTTTTTGTAATCACTAATCAGCTCGCGTCTCCACCTGTGGATCAAGCCATATGATACTCAAAGGACAGAGCTGGAGAAATTAGTTTGGGCCTTGTTCAGTTCCCCAATTCTCTCCCCAAATTCCACTATGCAAAAAGAAGATTCCCCGTCACATCAAAATGTCGGCAAATGCATGGAATACTAAATGTTGATGAAATCAAAAACTAATTACATAGTTTTGTTGTACTTTGCGAGACGAACATTTTAAACCTAGTTAGTCAAAATTTGGATAATTTTTACCAAATACAAACGAAATGCTACAGGAATTCTGATACAGTGTTTTTCTCCCCAATTCACCAATCTAAACAAGGCCTTGCACGACTTCGACGAACAGGTTTGGAAATGTCCGACTACATTGCCAGCTGTGAATTCCGGTCAACTGCCATGGTATAGGAACTCTTCACGTGATCATTCTAACATTGCAGCTAGATGGGCCCCGTTCAGCTAGAATTATAAGCCGGTTGAAAAACATTGTTGGCTGATTTTTTATGAGAGAAAAAATACTGTTCTGGTTGAAAAAACAAGCCGAATAAAATAGATTATAAGGCAGATGAACAGAGCCAGATATTAGAAATGCTGAACTGTCGAGTTTTACTGGCTTGCTGCTAGCAGATTTTTTTTTTTTGAGAAATACTGCTAGCAGAATATAGCAGGACCATTTGACTGCAAGCTCTACGTACTGTACATCGATAGGGGGTAGGGAAAATATCTCGCGCCTTCCGCCCAGAGAAAGATGATGATATTTCCACAACCGCAAACATACGTGTACGACTGATATTTCACGCCCATGGCACTGGGCCGCTGCTTGCCCTTTTCTAAACACACCAAAGGCAACAGCAAGCATTCCAATCCCCAACACCACACCCTCCGAGTCCAAGGGGCTAATCTGTATGCTGGTCTTGTTTGTCGCAACTCGCAAATTATCATCGTGCCTACTAGCTACTACTGTCGATGACGACTGGGGCCCTGTTTAGTTGGCATGCAAACCTAAAATATTTCCTCTTTCATCCATCACATCGAATCTTTAAACGCATGCATAGAGCATTAAATGTTGATAAAAAAACTAACTAATTACATAGTTTATCTGTAAAGTTTGAGACGAATCTTTTAAGTCTAATTAATCTATGGTTAGACAAATTTTACCAAATAACAACGAAAAGTGTTACCGTAACTTTTCACCCTATTTTTCTCAACTAAATACAGCCTGGATTTGTGGTGTCCGCCTGTCCGGTTGCCTCACACCCGCCGACTGGATTGGGGTACCGTTTAGATGCCAAAAATTTTACCAAATTTTTCTTAGATTTCTCGTCAAATTGAATCTTTAGACGCATGCATGAAGCATTAAATATAGATAAAAAATAAAACTAATTACACAGTTTAGACGAAATGGACGAGACAAATCTTTTAAGCCTAATTAGATCATGATTGGATACTAATTACCAAATAACAACGAAACTGCTACCGTTACATTTCGCCAAAAAATTTACCAACTAAACGAGGCCTGGATCGATCCTCCCTCCACAAGTCCACAAGCGACAGTTTCAAGTTTCAGGCGAGTCCTCCCATCTCCCATGCATGCATGTCGGCTCTCTTTCCTCTGGGCTACGCTCGCTGACTGGTGCTAGCTGTGTGGCTGGTTATCTAATCTCAAGTTGGACACGGGAAAAGTTTGTCAGCACGGGCATGATAGTGACCCCTCTGAGAGTAACGTTGACGCAACAAAGCACTCCCAACGTGCATGTGGCGGTTCGCCCGTAGTTATCCGCATATGTTGGCATATCATGACAACTGACACGGTAGCAGTAGCCAAGTTCGCCTTCTTGACTTTGGAGTGTGATTATCATTTACCATTACGGTACCAATAGCAAAGTGTATCGCTTTAGTAAATTCCTCGAAGCTTAGCGTTTATAGTCAAATCTGTATAGCAAATAACTAGTTACAAGAGATCTCTCGAAATAAAGAAATAGAAGTGCATTGCTGTAGTAAATTACTCAAAGCTTAGCCTTATAGTCAAATTTGTATAACAAAGAGGGTGTTTTATCTCCTCGCCAGGGGGTATTTAAGAGATCTTTCAAAAAAAAAAGATAAGTAAAGACTACTGCATAATACATTTTTGTAACACCAGTTTCACCGTTGGTTTGTTAAAAACCATTTGTGATTGTTTTCATCGTTGGTTTAGGATGAACCGGTGGTGCAAATTTGGCTAAGCTTGTTTGTTAAATAATTAGGCAATTTCCAGATTAATTCCCAGATTAAAACCAGAATATAAGTCATGATTAAAACTAGAATATTAGTCATGACATATTGATGAATTAGATTAAGCATATATAGCATGACAGATCAACATGATGCATAGTATAAGCATAAACGTGATTATGATTGTAAGCATAGCATAGATGAAACATTATGAAAGACAAGATTAGATCACGAGAATAGAACCTGATGACTGTAGATGTAGTAGATGGTGATGAAGATGTAGATAGCGCGTCGATGCAGCCTTCAGAAGACGAACCGTCGTGGAGAATTTAGGAGCAGTCGCGCGAAGAGCGCTTCCCAAAAACCTTATTCGCCTTCTCCCGGTGCAGGATCGCAAAGACGATGGTTCCGGAGACCTGCTCTCCCAAACGCCGGTGCACGCAGACGATCGGGATGGAGAAACTACGGCGGCAGCGCGGTAGCAAGAAGAGGAAAATACTAATTTACTACCTTAGGGATATTCTAACTGAAACTCCCAATTGTAGTTTTTGGTGTGTCTTTTCCCAGGAGGATAGGTCCATATATATATGGAGGAAAACCCCCTACCTCTACATCAACTAGCAATATGGTACTAATTGATGTTGTACCTCCTACCTCTATTCTTGGACTTAAACATTAAAGCCCATTAGGGAACACATGTATTGGGCCTTTGAGATTTATTAGAATTTCTTCATATGAATTTAGGGGAATATCCATATAAATTCTAACAATCCCCCACCAGATCTCAATTGCCCAGTATAGACATTTTCCTTCTCTCTCACTACTGTTTATATACTAGTGTTTCAGCAGAGACTGTTAAGTTGAACATCTGCCTAGAGCTTCAAGTTACACTCATTCACAACTTGAACAATGGACTACGCCTTGAATTGCAAGTTTTGTGCAAACGAGTTTCACTCAAAGTCAAACTAGTACCTGGCTGCCAGTAGCCTTCCCCGTGGGTGGAGCATATACGTCATACTCCTTGGTCTCTTCATGAGCTTACTAGAGATCACCCAAATCTCATAGACTGCGACGTTTTACAGTCAGACTCATATAGGTATGTTCTTTCAAGAATGCTCTGTAGGACAGCATCTTCGCTTGTTAAAGCCAATAGAACATGTTAAGGCATTAGCCAACCTGCCATACAGTGCCTCAACGCTTTGAGAGTATTGCATCTTCACATAGAGAGGGTTATAATTATACTCTCCTCAGTTCACCAATAGTTTGTTCTTCCCAGATCCTAAGTCACGGGATCTCCGATCAAAAAGGTTGGGTTACTACTACTGTAAACTCATATGGGTCTCAAACCCATCTCCCTTGATGCTATTTCTATCACATTTCGTGATAGTCCTTTGGTAAAAGGATCTGCCAGGTTCTTGTCTGTTTGCATATAAGCCACAGTGATTACTCCGGAGTTTCTCAACTTCCTGACAGACTTCAAATGTCTTTTAACGTGTCTTGTTGACTTCACATTATCCTTAGCACTATTCACTTTAGTGATCACTGTTTGGTTATCACAGTTCACAAGGATAGCCGGTATTGGTTTCTCAACCACCGGTAAGTCAGACAAGAGCTCACGCAGCAACTCTGCCTCTGCAGAAGCTGCATCTAAAGCAGTAAGTTCTGCTTCCATAGTAGATTTAGTCAAAATAGTCTGTTTACTAGACCTCCATGACACTACGCCACCTCCAAGAGTAAATACATACCCACTAGTGGCATAGATTTGATCAATATCAGAAATCCAGTTCATATCACTATATCCCTCCAGCACAGCTGGGTGCCCAGAATAGTGTATCTCAAAACTCATTGTACCTTTGAGATAACGCAAGACCCTTTTAAGTGCATGCCAATGATCATCACCCGGGTTGGACATGTACCTACTCAACTTGCTCACAGCAAAAGAGATATCTGGTCTGGTTGTGCTAGCTAGATACATGAGTGAACCAATTATCTAAGAATATCTTAATTGATCTCTAGCAATCTTCTTATTCTTTCTCAATGTCACACTAGGATCATAAGATGTTGGAGTAGGCTTGCTATCCATAAAGCCAAAATGGCTCAAGACCTTCTCAACATAGTGAGATTGTGACAAGGTAATCCCACTATCTTCCTTAATCAGCTTAATGTTTAGAATTACATCAGCTTCTCCTAGATCTTTTATGTCAAAACTCTTTGACAAAAAAGACTTGACCTCATTAATAATATCAATGTTTGTTTCAAAGATTAGAATATCATCAACATATAAACATAATATAACAGATTGGCCCCCACCATGTCGATAATACACACACCTATCAGCTTCATTAACAGCAAAGCCCGCACCAGTTAAAGTAGTGTCAAACTTCTCATGCCATTGTTTAGGTGCTTGTTTCAAGCCATACAAAGACTTCAGTAATTTACACACCTTCTGCTCTTCACCTTTTACTACAAATCCATCTGGTTGATCCATATAAATCTCCTCATCCAACTCTCCATTAAGGAAAGTTGTCTTCACGTCCATTTGATGAACGAGAAGACCATACGAGGCAGCTAGAGAAAGTAGCACTCGAATAGTGGTCATTCTAGCAACAGGTGAATAAGTATCAAAGAAATCCTCACCTTCCTTCTGGGTATAACCCTTAGCCACAAGCCGAGCCTGGTACTTGTCAATAGTACCATCAGGCTTAAGCTTCTTCTTGAACACCCACTTACATCCAATTGGTTTACAACCAAAAGGTAGCTCAGATAACTCCCAAGTTCTATTAGAAAGAATTGAGTCCATCTCACTATGAACAACTTCTTTCCAATCATCTGCATCTGGATATGCGTATGCCTCTGTAATAGAAGTAGGAATATCATCCACAAGATACACAATGAAATCATCACCAAAGGATTTTGCAATCCTTCGTCTCTTGTTCCTCGCAGGAACTTCATTGTCATTCTCCTCAAGGACTTCTTCAGGTGGTTGCTCAAATGACTCAATAGAAGACTCAATAGGTACCGTAAAATTAGGAGCTATCTCAGAGAAAAATCTAGCATTGCTACACATATCTTTCATAGGGAATATAT
Organism: Saccharum spontaneum; assembly: GCA_022457205.1. Taxonomy (NCBI): domain Eukaryota; kingdom Viridiplantae; phylum Streptophyta; class Magnoliopsida; order Poales; family Poaceae; genus Saccharum; species Saccharum spontaneum. Next base: position 58,640,034 of record CM039594.1, on the reverse strand, counting down.
TTTCAAAAAATGTAGCATCACGAGATTCAAAAATTATATCCACATGCATATCAAGAACTTTAGATTTTACTACTAAAAATCTATAGGCAATGCTATGGTGAGCATATCCTAGAAAGACACTATCCACAGTCTTCGGTCCAAGCTTACGCTTCTTAGAAATTGGAACATTGACTTTCGCCAAACATCCCCACGTGCGCAAGTATGAAAGTGATGGTTTCCTTCCAATCCAATTCTCATATGGAGTTATCTCTTTATTTCTGTTTGGAATTCTATTCAGGACATGACTCGCAGTCAATAGAGCTTCCCCCACCATGCCTTAGATAGACTAGCAGTGTCTAACATGGCGTTCACCAAGTTAGTCAGCGTGCAGTTTTTCCTCTCGGCAATCCCGTTTGATTCGGGCGAATAGGGAGTTGTCCTCTCATGAATAATACCATGTTCCACACAGAACTCATCAAATAATATAGGAAAATATTCACCACCACGATCTGACCTTAGATGTTTAATTTTTCTCTCTAGTTGATTTTCAACTTCAGCCTTATAGATTTAAAAGTAGTCTAGCGATTCATCTTTAGTTTTAAGCAAGTAAACATAGCAAAATCTAGTTGTATCATCAATATTTCTTTTCACCTTTTTGTCAACACACCATTCATCTCGCAAAGATCAGAATGTATGAGTTCTAGAGGTGCCAAGTTTCTCTCCTCCGCTGCCCTATGAGGCTTTCGAGGTTGCTTAGATTGCACACAACTATGGCACTTAGAACCTTTGGCAATAGTGAGATCTGGAATTAAATTCAGGCTAGAAAAATGTGACATCAATCCAAAGTTAACATGACATAAGCGAGAATGCTAAACACTCGAATTATCATTAATCGTGCCACAAATATGATTCACTGACTTATTACAAAAATCTGCCAAAGATAGGCGGAACAAGCCTCTGTAATCATAGCCTTTACCAATAAATTGTCCATGCTTAGACATGACTACTTTATTAGACTCTAACACTACCTTAAACCCATCTCTCAATAGAAAGGAGACACTAACAAGGTTCTTGCGAATAGTAGGGACATGTTGTACGTTCTTCAGCTGCACGATCTTTCCCGAAGTAAACTTCAGATCTAACGTGCCAACACCACGAACAGAAGCATGTGACCCATTCCCCATCAGGACGGAGGAACCTTGCAGCCCTTGATAAGAAGAAAACCAAGAGATATCAGCACACACGTGAATATTAGCACCTGTATCAATCCACCAACTTGGAGATTGAAACACTGATAGTACAGTAAAATTACCATACCCTTCATCAGTAGTGCTTGCAGTCACGAGGCTGACCTTCTTTTTCTCTTTCTTGTCCACTCGCTCTGGACAATCTTTAGCAAAATAACCAAGCTCTCCACATGCGAAGTAAGGTAGCTCTACTTTGTCTTTCTTCTTCTTCTTGAAGGCAGTATTTTGTTTGGCATTGAAAACAGGTTGCTTAGGCTTTCCTTTGTTCTTGCCATGGTTTCTCTGGATAAAATGGGCGCTAGATTTTTCCTCGTTCCCCTTCTCAATGTTATCTTTAACCCGAGCTTTTTTTCCTCGACATCAAGAGATGCTATCAGGTTTTCAACTGATATTTTCAGTCTCTTGTGTTTGAGACTTGTGGCGAAATTCCTCCATGAAGAAGGTAATTTAGCAATAATGCTCCCAGCCACAAACTCATCGGGTAAGACACATTTAAGGAGTTCAAATTCCTTAGCCAGGCACTGAATCTCATGAGCTTGCTCGACTACTGATTTGTTAGCAACCATCTTGTAGTCGTTAAAGCTCTCCATGGTATACAGTTCTTTGCCTGCATCTGAAGCACCATAAGTACCATTCAGATGATCCCATAGAGCCTTTACGTCTCTTAAGTGCATCATAGAATCAAATAGATAATCTAAAAGCACATTACGCACAGCTCTCACAAAGATATCATTAGCTTTCTGGAATTTTCTCTAATCTTCATCAGAGATGTTTCCCTCAGGCATGCCATCTTTGACCCAGAAAACTTTCATGGCAGTAAGCCAATCTGTGACCTTAACAGACCACCTCTTAATATGCGTACCAGAAAATTTTTCCAGCCTCAGCGCGTCAACGAAACTAGCCATAGATTATTCTAGAAACGACCTTAAATAAGGTTTTTGGATTGTTAAATAATTAGGCAATTTCCAGATTAATTCCCAGATTAAAACCAGAATATAAGTCATGATTAAAACTAGAATATTAGTCATGACATATTGATGAATTAGATTAAGCATATATAGCATGACAGATCAACATGATGCATAGTATAAGCATAAACGTGATTATGATTGTAAGCATAGCATAGATGAAACATTATGAAAGACAAGATTAGATCACGAGAATAGAACCTGATGACTGTAGATGTAGTAGATGGTGATGAAGATGTAGATAGCGCGTCGATGCAGCCTTCAGAAGACGAACCGTCGTGGAGAATTTAGGAGCAGTCGCGCGAAGAGCGCTTCCCAAAAACCTTATTCGCCTTCTCCCGGTGCAGGATCGCAAAGACGATGGTTCCGGAGACCTGCTCTCCCAAACGCCGGTGCACGCAGACGATCGGGATGGAGAAACTACGGCGGCAGCGCGGTAGCAAGAAGAGGAAAATACTAATTTACTACCTTAGGGATATTCTAACTGAAACTCCCAATTGTAGTTTTTGGTGTGTCTTTTCCCAGGAGGATAGGTCCATATATATATATGGAGGAAAACCCCCTACCTCTACATCAACTAGCAATATGGTACTAATTGATGTTGTACCTCCTACCTCTATTCTTGGACTTAAACATTAAAGCCCATTAGGGAACACATGTATTGGGCCTTTGAGATTTATTAGAATTTCTTCATATGAATTTAGGGGAATATCCATATAAATTCTAACATTGTTAACGTTTGTGCAATCCATTTTGGCCGCTATTGTTTCATGGTATATAAACAAAAGTTGAGAACTGAGAACCTTAGCCATCAAATAAGGACATGACACCAAACAATGTCACTATTGAATATAAGTTGACCCCCCTTCTTATATATGTTTGCGCAATAACATAACTAAGATCGTGTTGCTACCTAATGTTGGCCATACATTTATGTTTATGAAAGAATTTGAGGTTGCTATGAACTTTGGAGAGAGATCTTATGAGACCTTTACAACTTATGAGATTGGATGCACCATGTGCAAGACCCATCTTGGAGTACAACCCCATCGAGACTTAAAATTTGGTTTGCCGACAGGTTGACGTTACTCTATGGTGAAAGTGAAAGTCATAGCTCTTCCATCCAGAGTGTGATTGAGGTCTATGAGTACTTGATCTCTTTCAAGTAGATCTAGTCGATCCAAAATCAATATAATGTTGTCAAGACCTCGAAATTGTCATGACATGTTTGCTAATATTTACTGTGGGGTTGCCTTGGAGCTGTTAATCACCCTTGGGATCCTGGTCCAAGTTAAAACAACCCTAATCATGTGGAGAACGCCCCCCTTGCCACCACCTTAAGCATGAACGCCCAAACCAAGATGAAGGTCCAATCCATATAAATTCGAGTCTATCTTGAACTCGAGGAACATCTCACAATAAAAACAACGCTGGAATCAACATATGCAATATTTGCAGATTGCCTCTATCTTTTTTGTGCTTGTGTTCTTGATCCACTCACGAGGATGTAGACGTTGTGGCGAGGTCTATTAGACAGTGCAGGATTGAGAACTAGAGTTGACGTGGTGGTGTCAGAGTTATCTTATGAGGAAAAAAAAGAAAAAGTAATCATCGGACAAACGCAACATTATCTTCATAGGGATATTATATCACTCTAGTAAAAAGAAAATCAATTGTCGGTCAAAACTCAAAAGCAGCATTTTTTCCATGAGGTAATATTTGTTTTGGGTAGATCCATAGCGGGACAACTTCACGCAAAGAATAAAAAAAAAATTGAAACTCAGTTCCCGGCGAGGATTGCGAGTTGTAGAGAATAAAAATAAAAAATAAATAAGACTCAGCTCCCGGCGAGGATCGAACTCGCGACCTTTCGCTTACGAAGCGAACGCACTACCACTATGCTACGGAAGCAGTAGGATTAAATTGGCCTTGATTTCTCTTAGATGTTGTAACAATAGTTTACAATCCATTCGACCAACTTTTGAACGAACAAACTTGAAGCGTTGCCCGCTCCTACTAGCCTCAATGCACTCCATGGACAAATATAACGGACTGTGTTTTTAGAACAGATTAAGAGAGGAGTATGAATTTAAGGGCACCTTGGGCTAGAAGTATGCTTTAAACGGTAGGAAATTATATATGCAAAAAAAAAAAGTACTCAGAACCCAAATAAATTTTGAATCCCTCAACCCCTTGTATTTGTAGACGGATGGAGTATAAACAATAATAGAGATGCGCCGTACGGAGTATAGGTTAAAAAGAATTATGTTACTTTGATAAAGAGCAAAACACACTAGTAGAGAAGACGCATCAAGAAGAAATTTGTTACTTTGATTAGAGTAAAATGCACTAGTAGTCATCAAAACACACTAGTAGAAAGGAAGCATCCAGAAGAGGGATTGGGTACAGACATACTATAAACAACGGCCCAGCGTTGCCGCGCCCTTTTGATTGTCCAATATGATCCTTTCCGTGTTATCTTTGGTTCGTGGTCCGAAAATGTACACGACTTGGTAGCATAAAGGTTTCATTGTGATTACTCATGTTGTTGGTAGCATATTATTAAGAATACTTTTCATTAATACTAGAATTTCCGATCCTAGACCAGAATTTCTGACCGTGGGAGGTTCGGAAATTCTGAGGCTGGCCAAAAATTCTGGTCCTATTAGCCGCGGCAAGTTTTATATTTTTAGGAACGTCTATTCATCCCCTTTAGGAGATATTTCAATCCTTTCACACATAAACAGGAAAATAAAGAATTGACACTCTTCATGGTTTCACAAAATTAACTATAGAGGATAGATGCTGATTAATGTTTATTGCTAAAGAAATCACCATATTTACTTCTCTTATCAGGGTTGTATTTGTTGTGTCTAACTGCAACAACCAAAGAGGCAACTAGCATATGTCCCAGAAAATAATAAAAAAGACATATTTACTTTTATTGTTAGGGTGTATTTCTGCATAAAGTTCTTTGAATTGAATTTCTGATATATCTTAATGTATTCCCTAGTACACATTCACTTAAACCCCACTAGAGTTTCTGCATCTGATCCAACCAGTTTACTTCTTTTTCAATGAACCCATGTTCCAGTCTGCAAGTTCATATGGCGTGGCAGGAGACATACAAACATACAGTACTTATTCAAACATGCAGTTGACACCAAATTGAAAAGAAATTATTAATTAATAATTATGTTGAAGACAATCTAGATTGATTGCAAGGCAAGGCCCCTGGAAACACAATCAACACTGATAATATATAGCTTTTCTATGTGGTGTGAAAGAAAGATAACACGGAGTAACATATATTTCAAAAAAAAGATATTCATATATAATTTTTGAAATTGAGAATTTTGTAAACACTTACACAATTTATTGATCCAAAATGCAGGACAATTTATGAAGGTTCACTAGGTTTCTTCATCACTCAGTTTGAGGTAAAAGTTAAATACAGAATCCAAATTCACCTCTAGCGTTAGTTTTGAAATTTATTCAAATAGCTGTAAATTTTGTAGTGAAGGATTCACATTCCAACTAGCAGAATCACATTGGCACTTGAACCATCAAGGCTTTGGTGAGGGCGAGGTACACACATGACGCCCCTGCAAATGTGTTGACAGTACAATTCAATTTTACAACTGATCATATCCTGTCGTATGTCTATGAAATATTGGCCTTGTTTAGATACCCAAATTCATCCTCAAATTCCACTATACAAAAAGAAGATTCTCCATCACATCAAAATGTCGGCATATATATGGAGTACTAAATGTAAATAAAATCAAAAACTAATTCCACAGTTTTGTTGTACTTTGCGAGACGAATATTTTAAGCCTAATTAATCAATGTTTGGACAATTATTACCAAATAAAAACAAAATTGCTACAGTGTGACAGGACACTTACTATGCAAACTTTACCTCCAAAGTTTGGAATCTAAACAAGGCCATTATCTCTCTCAGTATACAACTTCTCAGTCAGAAAAAGTAAAAAAGAGAGATGAATATTGACAACCAGTGGGTTCTTGTAAATGGCCCAACATGAAGGTGCCATCAAGATTAACGATATGGTGGCAAATGACATTAGAGTAATCCTTAAAATGAACATTGCATAATGAAGTTCGATGGCATTATCCTTAGAAAACATTCATGTTCAAACTAGATCGAATGGATCCAGCATTTTAAAAAGATCTGCTAGCATTTTGCAGGTTCACATCCAGTGCAGTAGGAACCAAAAAAAAGAAACAGGAATACTTTGATGCATATTCCTTCCATGGTTCATATTCCAGGAACAGAAGTTTAAGGTACTGATGCACCCGATGCCCTATAGTATCAGGGTGCATATGACACCTTCTTATGGTTACGATACAATTCCATGCATAGTCCTGGTCTAGAGAGGCTTTCAAACATCTGGAACAACTCCTTGGCCTTCCTTTCAGTGGTTGATGGATCTAAAAATACTGTTATCTGTTCAGTGTTGTTGCCCAATTGAATAGTCGCTTCACAAAAGAAACTTCATGTTCAGATCCTCTCAACTCTAGGATTTCTATTTCTTGAAGGTTAATCAACGAAAGTTCCTCGATTTTCCAGTTTGATTGTTCATCGCAAACACAACCCAGTGGGCATGGAGTTTGTGCCTGACACAACAACATATTAGCATCATAAGTTTAACAGATAACATTGCGTCAAGACATCTTAGAGATGTGTCATCAAACATCAAACATCTGTGGAAAAATTCACCTATAAATTGTTTTTACTGCAGCTGCAGGCGTTGTGCAATGTTTACAAGTCATGTAGTCGAACACTCGAACCTAGTTGCCATGGGACCGACCTGACGATTAATCGCGATTAGTCGTCGACTAGGCCGATTAGTCGAGCCTGGTCGACCATGGTCGTCCGTATAGCAGTACAACATCCAAGGATGGCGAACTAGCAAGCAAGCAAACTAGCAAAGGAGCTGCAGAGCGAGGGATGGGATAAGAGGGAAGAAGATGGAGGAGGGAAAGGGCACTCACCATCGGAGGAGCTTATGACGAAGAGGGGCGGAGCGCACGGCGCTGGGAGATGCTGAGCGCACTGCGAATCTTAGGCGTCGAGGGACGCCGGAGGCAGCGTCAGCGGGAGATGAGGAACGACGCGCGAGAGAGAAGGAATAGCGCGCGCGAGGGTGTAATCGCATGCGGGAGGAAAGGAATCGCATGCGGGAGAAAAAGAATCGCACGCGGGAGGAAAGGAATTGCGCGCGGAAAGAGGACATTGCAGCGGCGCGGGGAGGGATTCCAGTGCGCCTCCTGTGCGTTTTGGTGGGGCAAGGCTCTTCTATGCTAACCCAAACGGGCCAATTTGGCAGCCCAATGCCCAAATCTAAGCCCACAGGCCCGCGAAAAACACAGCTCCCAGCCTGGTCGTCCCCCTCCTAGTCGGACGACTAATCACGATTAAGCGACGATTAGTCGGATGACTAGGTTTCTGATCGAACTAATCGCGTCGGTGTCCCTAGTCGACCTCTAGGGACCGATCACGATTGATCATGATTAGTCGGACAACTTGTACACATTGGCGTTGTGGTAAATCAAATCGGTGGAATGAACAGTGTCTTTTAATAAAACTGTGCAAGGTTATCAAATGAAAGTGAGGAAGCTTTGACAACTTCCTCAAAAAGAGGAAGCTTTGACAAAATGCATACCAAAATCTTACATTTCCCTAACTTCTATTGTGAAAACACGATTACGCCTGCTCTGCTAAAACTCAATCAACTTGCTGTGCACTGCCATATATTTCAAACAGACCGACCAACTAAAAAACACATATTTCCAGCCCATGTACTAGAAAAGAAGTGCTTTGATAATGATATACATATACCATATATTTACCACGGCTACACTTTGAAACAAACAAGTATGAAACCAGCGCCTAGAGCAGCTAAGTGTTCCGTGGACTCCTTTTGTAAACAGAAATAGTGGTAGTAGTACCCCCAAAAAAAAATTGCTGCAAAATTTCAGTGGTTTGTTGCTCAATCAGCCTAAAATTCTGTATGCAGGGTTGTAAAGAAAAAAAACATGCTTGAAGAGGACAGAGGACAAGGTAAGACTTCTGTACTGTATTTTCATTTTTGAAATAGCAATACTTCAATAGATTGCACATATGATTTATACTGTATTAATTCCTAATCTATAGCTTTGTCCTCACAGATGAATACTTGAACTACAACAAATAGATTGGTTATGAAGTGTACTCAATTGAACTTTTGAATAAGATAGTCTCGGTGCATTGAGATCTGTAGCTTTTACTTGTTCCCGTACAAATTCAATTTTAAGTCAACTACCTGAACTACCTCCGAATTTGTCAATATGAAATATGATATCAGAATAATGTGCTTGGAGCGGGCAGAATCGTTGGTTACTTGAGTTATCAAGCATGTCATGTTGGATAACAAACACCTCTTATTGGGGTCTTTTTTTACCCATTCTTTGCTGAATGAAAATTGTATGAACAGTAATCAATTTATCAGAAGTTCTGAATTATATTATTTTGTTTAAATTTTAGGGGCCTGTAGCAATGCACGGGCCAATAACTAGTTACTTATTATAGTGTGCAGTCAACCAATCATATGTTTGACTACTATCTTAGATTTGTCTATGTTAGATTTGTCTCCGAAAATGCTTTTACACTACCCATAATTTTAAGTAGGCTAGCTACAAGTGTATATTCTATATGAAATGAATGGTCAAATTTTGTGTTATGGATGCTGTATCCATGTCCAGAACACTACCTTTTTTTAAGTAGAGAGAGTACAATATAAACAAAAGATACCTTTACCTCTAAGTGGATATCATCTAACAATGTCAGCACCAGCATTCTTATTCCAACACACATCCTGAGAACATGGAATGAGCTGGCCCCAAAGGAATGTCCATTTGCAAGTACATTCAGGTACAAAACTTCATGGTCAGGGAGAACTTTCATGTCTTCCATCATGTATTGATAGTTGCCTATATCCAGTGTGTTTGTAGGACAATAAAAAATGGATTATATAAGACTGTTTCAAAGAGACAAAAACATCTTAGCACTAGGAAATATTTCTAGAAAGAGTAGAAATGAACCATCTGTGAAACAATTTCTATTTTCACCCCTCTTGTTAACACCAGGTTTAATGGATGCTTAGGGTGAATGTCTTAGTGCCAAAGGCATGGATGACTTTTTCGATAAATGGCATGGATGATTTAAGATTACAATCTAGAAATTGGGTGAGTCTTAGCTCAGCGCCATATATAGTGATTGGTATTGAGGACTGAGGTCTTTGGTCAGTACCAATGTTGTTAGAGCTGAGCTGTTATGCGTAGTGCCAATGACACTAATTAGCGCTAAGCTCACAAGTGAACTCCAGAAATAGGTTTTGTTTATCAGGGTTCACTTTTGGATGCATTTTAGAAAAAAGGCCAAAATAGGCTAAAAACAGAGCCATCGTTGTTAGCACCAAGTCAACAGTAGAACTGCAACTCTGTAAGGCAAGTTACCTCTCACACAGAACCTGTTCATAGCAAGATGCTTAAAACTTGCAATGATTCTCTAGTTCTCTAGAAAATAGTTTGAACCTCATATATTGTTGGCAGGGCAGGATGGAAAAGAGTAATAATTGAGTGTGCTCAGCAATTTTGTCGGTAATTGAGCAAAGCAAAACAGGTGAGAACTCTTCATGGCAATTGCCAAATATATTATACATGTCCCTATATATTCTGTGTTCGACAAAAGAATCAAAATGAAGCAGGTCTTAGTGAACTGGATCAATTAATTGTTCTGATGTTAGAGAGAATCTATATCAATAGTTTTCGTATATAGTATGCCCAAATTAAAGTACTTTCATTTATTTTCCAACTAAACAATCCTGGTTCCTGGAGTACTTTCATTGCAGCCAGTTAATTTTAGTCATTGACTAGTCAAATATTATGATGTCCAACTCCAAATGTTTATTGTGTGGTAGCATAGCTAGGCTTGCTTTTCGTATCTATCGCATATGACACTTGGATGGACGTAAACCTCCAATCCCATATATATTTGCTTGGCTAACTATAACAAGTCAAAGCTACAGACTAGCATGTCAGCGTGTTTGGCAAATAATAAAAAGACAAAGCAGTGAACTCACCATAAAATAGGCCAGCGACAGCGAAAGAGTTTTGATGGTCTTGATAGGCTGCAAGAGCTTCAAACAAACTGTATTGTGTTCACTGCCCCCATTTGGTCCTTGGACTCCATATACACAATATGACAAGTCCCCAATGGACTGGAGATGTGGCATCCGACCGAGCTGGACATAGCGTTGCACATACGCATCTCCCAACTTGAGAATCACAAGCCGAGGGGTTGAGGTGGTAGCAACTGGCAGGACACGCGGCATGTAGCGGAAGCAACTTCTCACGACTAGTTTCTTGAGCGCCGCCGCCTCTACGGCGAGCTCCCGCAGGGCACCGAGCTCGACGAGTTCCAGTTGCAGAAGAGATTCGGAATTTATGGCGAGCCTGAGCAGCCCACTGGCGTGCCTGACCTTGAGGACCTGCAAGCGGGGGCAGCGCGGCGTGGAGACGGCATCGCCGAGCTCGGATGGGTTGCAGAACCGGACGCGTTCCAGGATGAGGATGGCAAGCTGGTTGAACACGCCGGATGGCATGGAGATGGGGAGAAACCCTAGGTTGAGGCTGCTCGAAGCAGGGCACCTCAAGGGCGTCTTTTTCTTCCTCCTCGACCTCGTCGACGGCATTCCTCCCCGTCTCCGGCGCCTGGTTCACAAAGACTACGGTGCCGGAGAGGCGACGCGCGGCGGCAGGGAGCCAGACCGCCAGAGACTCCGGCGAGGCGCCTTCGCCGCCGAGTTCGAGGTGGCGGAGGCGCAGTTGACTCGCACGTAGGGCGCGGCGGAAGCTGAGGGGCTCGGGGAAGAAGGGCACGCGGAGATCCGGGAGGAGCGTCCACACGGTGCGCCAGCGCCGCGAGAGGACACTGGTCCGAGCTGCGTCTGCGGCATTCCTGAGGGAGAGGAGGATGGTGAGCAGTAGTTCGTCGGGGAGCGCGCTGATTCGGTCCTCCCCGGTGGCGGAGGAAGCCTTGGCGGCGACCTCGCCGCCGCTCAACTCCAAGGGATCGCCAGATTATTATTTGGATCTGGGGATCTCCGGACTGGGGCCTTCAGTTACCTCCCAAATCATCGCATGTTTGAATATTAAATATAAATTAAAAAATAATTAATTATATAGATTATGTGTATTTTGTTTGATGAATTTTTTTAATCTAATTAATTCGTGATTAGACAATGTTGTACTACGATAAACATATGCTAACGATGAATTAGTTAGTCTTAATAAATTTATCTCATAGTTTACAGGTGAATTTTATGATTAGTTTTTTATTAGTATCAAATACATATTATAATATCTACTTTATAAGCTGAAACTAGACGAAGCCTGGGTCACTGCCTCACTGGGAGAGGAAAGGGACGAGCTGCATCGAGGTCGTACAAGAATTCGACTTCGCCTGTTTAGTTTTCTAATTCTCCCCAAATTTCACTATGCAAAAAGAAGATTTCCCATCACATCAAAATGTCGGCAAATGCATGGAGTACTAAATATTGATGAAATCAAAAACTAATTACATAGTTTTGTTGTACTTTACGAGACAAACATTTTAAGCCTGGTTAGTCAAAATTTAGATAATTTTACCAAATACAAACGAAATACTACAGAAATTCTGATACAGTATTTTTCTCCCCAATTCTCTCATCTAAACGAGGCCTTCTATTGCTGCGATCGGCTGTGCTTCTACAGTAGCTACGGGGTGGTGTGGCTGCAGCATCCAGTAGCAGCGCTGCAGAAGTTACATGTCTATTCGGACACATGAAAACAGCTTTGAGCCTGTTTAGGCCTTGTTTAGATTGGTGAATTGGGGAGAAAAACACTGTATCAGAATTCCTGTAGCATTTCGTTTGTATTTGGTAAAAATTATCCAAATTTTGACTAACTAGGCTTAAAATGTTCGTCTCGCAAAGTACAACAAAACTATGCAATTAGTTTTTGATTTCATCAACATTTAGTATTCCATGCATTTGCCGATATTTTGATGTGACGGGGAATCTTCTTTTTGCATAGTGGAATTAGGGGAGAGAATTGGGGAACTGAACAAGGCCTTAGTTAAACCTAAAAAGTGCTACAGTATCTGTCACATTAAATTTTACGATACATACATGGAGTACTAAATGTAGACGAAAGAAAAAACTAATTACACAATTTAGTTGTAAATCACGAGACAAATCTTTTGAGCCTAATTAGTCGATTAGACACAAATTGCCAAATAAAACGAAAAGTGTTACAGTAGCCGAACCCAAAAAAAAAATCCCCAACTAAACAAGCCCTTTGTTGCAGAAAAATGGTAAAACTCAGAGATTTGGCTGGCCACTAAACATTTCAGCATGTCCATTGATAATTGTATCCCTTCTGTGGTTTATCTTAATCTATAGAAAAAATAAATCTTCTCGGCCAGATCTCGACGAGCGCCTGAGCGCAGCACGCAGCTGTTGCGCCATGCCCCTGTTTCGCTTGGCTTATCAGCTATCATTTTTCAGCGAAAGAACACTATTTCTCTTTTACACCAAATCGAATAGTACTACCTTTCAACCGTGCTTTTCAGAGCTAGCCATAATCGCCAGATCTTGGCTAGCACCGTGCGGCACGCAGCACACACTTGTGTGCTAGGAGGCAGCGCAGGGTCTGCGCACGTGCCTGGCCAGGCATAAGACCTAGAGGTCGCTGCAGGCCCGAAGCTACCGGCGGCGAAGCACATGGTGGCGGCGCTGTGGACGGATTTTGTGATAGGGCCCAATCCGTCTCCATTGGCTATGATTAAGACGGTCCGCAGTGGCATACTCTAAACGATACTCTAAAGCTTTAGAGTATGAATATAGAGTAAAAACTGCTGCACTGGATACTCTAAAACGATACTCTATCCTTTCTCTCACTCTATATTTAGAGTAGTATAGTGTTTACTCTATAGTGCGCAGTTGCGGACCCTACTAGCTAAACCAAGGAAAAAAATGCTATAACTCACAAACCAAAAATCAAAATTAAATTTCGATTGCACTATTAAATTCGTCTCAATAAATCCTTCAAAACTAGATCACACATGAATATATTTAGATAAAGTGACAAGTGGGTCCCACAGTGGATAGAGGATGATATAGAGGATGGATGGGTGCAGAAGAATTGAGTATAGAGGAGAGAATCTTGCTGACTAGGACGTATAGAGGATGAATATAGAGGTCCATGAGTGCGGATAGCCTAAAGGGTCAGGGTGATTCGCGGACACACAAGGAAGCTCATCAACTGTTCTGTAGGGACAGAGGAGCTGCGGAGGCTTGGCGACAGTGGCAGTAGAGGAGGGCCATGTGAGGCCTTGCTCTCCCGCGCCGCCATGCCCACTCGTCGCCCCTAGCGAGCCAGTGTAGCGTTGTGAACGATGTGAGGAACAGAGGGTTCACGAAGGCTCGAGGTTGGCGAGCTAGACAATTGAGATTAACGGTTTGATCAACAACAACACATGAATCGGAAGGCTGAGAAATAGTGTGCGACGTAGCCCAATAGATTGCATGTTTTTTTGGCTTTTTCTCGAATGCGCAAAAGATTTGCATATCATTGTATTAAGTACAAGAGTTTAAGCAAACATATAACGTGCTTATATCGAGCGCAGAAGGAGGTCGACCTAACACCGCCGTAGCTAGATCATCCTAGCAAAAAGACCTCTTATTTCGATTTACATAAAAGAAAACAACCAATACTGACGCAGCGGTACGACCTAAGAGGTGACTTTTCGTCTTCGCGGCACAAGTAGACAGTTTTTTGGCTCAGGTTTTATTAGGTAGAGATGGGAAGTTCTAGATATGCTACCCAGGCCGATTGGGCCCAGATGCACAGTAGTTGCTATGAACTTTATTCCCCAGAAATATGGAGCGCTAATTTCAGAAGATAGAACGAATGAACGATCCCCTAGGTTCGGCTGAAATTATCGGCTAAATCAGCCAACCAGCTGTGTTTTTCTCTTAGGATTATCAGCCAAATCAGTTAGTCCGCCAACAGTATTTTTCTCCCGTAAAAAATCAGCCAGCAATACTTTCAACTAGCCAGATCGGCCCAAGCAAACATGCTAGGTCAACAGGCCCTGAAAGGCTTAGGGTGTATTTAGTTAAGAAAAATTAGGTAAAAAGGTATTGTAACACTTTTCGTTGTTATTTGATAAAATTTATCTAACCATAGATTAATTAGACTCAAAAGATTTGTCTCGAACTTTAGAGACAAACTATGCAATTAGTTATTTTTTTATCTACATTTAATGCTCTATGCATGCGTTCAAAGATTCGATGTTATGGGTGAAAGAGAAAATATTTTAAGTTCGCATGCCAAGTGAACACAGCCTCAATAGTTTTCGGTTCTCATAAAGCGTGGAGCCGTGGACAAAATCACAAAATTCAATTCGCAGCTACCAAATTGCATTCACTAAATGTTGATGCATGTCGATCCTGAACAAGCAACCGGCCCTGCAGAACAAATTGTTCTCAAGTATACGTACCAAACTGTTGCAACGAGTGTAGTGTGTAGCCTATAGATTCATTTTTAGCAGTTCATGCAGAAACAAGTGAATTCGATTATCTCAGCAAACGGCAACAAATTTCCAGCAGTTTATCACGAAACAAGTGAACTTGGTTATCTCAGGAAACATGAAGGAAATTTCCATAATGCATGTATATACAAAAAAAACTAACTGGACCCATAAACACATAAATTAACCAAGTATTTCCTCCGTCCGTAAAAACATGCAACTATGGGTTGCGTGCCAAAAAAAATAGTTCACCTTTAACTAAGTTTACCGTAAATAGTATTCATATTTATGGCTCCAAATCAATTTATTATGAAAACATATTTCATAATTAATCTAATGATATTTATTTGATATCATAAACATTGATACTTTTTTATCTATAATTGGTCAAAGTTACGATACTAAACGTGACACTGTACTAGAATTGCATGTTTTCCTGGACGGAGGAGTATCAAACAAAGTCATGTAAATTAACCGAGTCACAAACAAACTCACTGAAATGAAACGAGCCACAAGCAGACAAGCAGTTATTCACCATTCATATGGAACAGATCACCTCAACTTCCATAGGGCGCACAGAATGCATGCAACAAAGAAATGTATAAAACCAAAACCAAACATTAAACCAATAACTGACTAGTCACTAGATTAGTCAATGAAACAGGTACCAAACATTAAACCAATAACTGACTAGTCACTAGATTAGTCAATGAAACAGGTACAGAAAGTTGTGACACAAGTGGTTAGCAAAAGAAAAGCAACAGAACAGCTAGCAGCATTCGGCTTTTTCTTTGCTAATGCACTAAACTAACAACCTCACGAAACTAATAGATCCCCTTAATGAACACCTGTTCCAAACAACTTAACATTAAAGATAGCAAACCGGTAAGCTAATTGGGGACCTAACACTCGATTTGCTATCTCATGACCGCGGAGACAGTATTTACTCATCGTCATCATTTTCCTGCAGAGAGCAAATCAAACAGAACAGTTATTTGTTAGCACAACTAAATAGGCAAATATCATTGGCAATGAAGACATGTTATCCAGAAAATAGATTAATTTTCTGTACCTCGTCATCCTCGTCATCGACCTCGGACTTTGAGCCATCCTCATCCTCAGTCTTAGCCTTCTTTGAGCTTGTGCTCTCCTAAAGGAAATGAAATACTCAAATTATGGCATAACGAACTAAAAAAGACTTCACAGTTGAGCATGCACCACAGATCCAAGATTACCTTCTTATCAAAGTTCGCCTTAGTCTTCTCATAGTCCTGCTTCTTCTGCCCAGCTTGGTCCACATATGGTTGCTTCTCCTAATGATTGATTGTTACAGGGCAACAAACATACACATTAGTCACTAAAAAAAAGAGTATGCTTTGAGAGATATGGTAACCGTTACATTGACAATTCAATATGGGCGTCTAATTTAACTCTTCAGTTATAACTGGACTCTACTCTGTTTTCTTTTCTTGTTTCGAGAGGTAATACTAAACCTATCCAACCAAATAAACCTCAACATTGTGCATAATCACCCATGTCGAGCTAAAAACAACGATTAACGGCACGCACAATAGATATATATAAATCTAAATATAAACACAAAGTCGATCTGGGTATGAGATCTACTCACTTGCTCTGACATAGCACGCCACTTTTCTCCTGCTGCCTTGCTCACCTGATCCACCAACACGAACAAATAAGACATCTACAAACGCACAGGGAAAAAAATAAAGGGAGAACAGAGTGCAAGGTGACTCACGGCCGCAACGCTCTTGTTGCCAGGGTGCTGCGCCTGGTACTCCTGCCTGAATTCAGACCTGAAAAGCAAACAAACGCCACAGCACGCTGCACGCTCAATAATGGGGGGAATCCACAAACTGTTAACAAAAATAGAGAATAGATCTAGAGATCTGAATAAAATGACTCGCCGAGGCAGCGAGAACTCACATGAAGACGAAGAAGGCGGAGGGCGGGCGTTTGGGCTTGCCGCTCGCGGCGGCCTTCTTGCGCTTGCCGGCGCCGCCGCCGGCCCGGAGCCTGCAACAATAACAACCGCACAAAAGCTTAACCAAGAGCACCGTCCAGCCATCACAAGGAAAAGAGGAACCATCGTTCCGCCACAAGACCAGCTCAAGGCGCGGAGATCGGTCCTACCTGCCCTCATCCTTCTTGGAGGTGTCGGCCTTGCCCTTCATGGTGGCTGGAGCTAGGGTTTTGCGAGGGGACAGGACGGGGGGCCTTTCGAATCGGCAGCGGAGGCGGAGGGTGGTAGGATGGGACTGGTGGTTGGTTTGCCTTTTTTGGGTGGGGGAGCGCGGTTGTGCGGTGCGTGGCCGCGTGGCGTGGGTGTGCGTGAACCAACGGGAAAAGCAGGGGCGCGGGACCGGGTGGGTGCAGCATTCGCGACGCGTGGTTGCTTTTGGTGGATCGTGACAGGGACCGGAGCGTTCGGGAAGCGGGACGTGTACTGGGCTCGCTTGGAATCAAAAGTTGCTTAGGGCCGATTATTACGCTAAAGTTGTGCGGCCTGCTGGGCCATCGATTCTGCATTTCTGCTACCCGCTTGCCTAAACAGTGATGGCAATGTTTCGCTAAAAAAGCTAGTAACAAATATAATCATTCGCCTATTTAGGTTGGAAAACTCATGCTAGTGTTTTAATGGATGCTCTCACGGTAGAAAATGAACAGGGACAGCACAAAATGTACTTCCTTCGTCCCGTGGAGAGTATCATTTTCACATATCAAGGAGTAAAATGTTTTCAGCTTTGACCAAATATATAAAAAAAGATTATTAATATTTATGGTACATAATAAGTAGCACTAGATTTGTTACTCAATATGATTTTATAATAAACTTACTTAGAGATCGATGTTGCTAATATTTTCTTCAAATTTAGTCAAACTTTTTTTAAAAAAAATTGACCACTAAAATATGACTGTAAGACCGTTTTTTCAATTTAAACTTCTCACATTTATACCCTGGATGTTGTAAATTCATCTTTGGACCTTGAGCTCGACGTCGTGGCCTAAGGCGCCGAGGTAACACACCTTGGCACCATAGGCCATGGCATCGAGGTTGGAGATAAGGGTTGGCGTGGCTGGCGATATGGTGCTGACATGGCCAGAGCTCGGGCGTCATGGTTTGCGGCGCTAAGCCTCAGCGCCGTGATCATGGCACCGAACTCTGAATTTAATCGTACCCTAAGTTAACATGACTTGGACATCCTAAAATTTTACCATCTCATGGGGAAAAAAATCAGACGGTCCATCCTAAAATTTTGGTGTGTTGACAAGACTAGTTAGTCCGCAATATAATGTATAAGATGATCCAAAATTTAAATTTATAAGAGGGCCATGGAATTGTACAATTTATGGGAGACTTGATAAATGGTTTTGTTGCAAAATATTGGAGTTCACCAAAAGAAAACCTAAAGCTACCTTTAGTTTGGCATCTTCAAAAAAAAATCATAGCCAAAGGATAGAAGCGAGGAAAAATAAGAGGTGACAACAACTTTGAGCTAAGGAATTGATCGACGATGAATGCAATAATGGCGCAGGGAAATATGACCAATTACAATCAAACAAAGAAACAAAACTATTCATAAAAAATATTTCAAGTAAGTCCAAATGTTAGAATGAAGAAGCTAGCTGCACACGTTATTAACGAGGTCCACCTCGCTATAGGCAATTGAAAAAATATGAAATTTGAAAAATGATAGAAAATAGGCTCACCAAAGTATAGCTTAGCAAGATAGGCTCAAGGGCGCTCACCATCATAGGAGGAGAAGGGAGATAGGCTTATCTACCTTCCTTTTCCTTGCATACAAACAAAGAAGAACCATCCCATCCCATGTATCCTTCAATCAAAATAAAAATCTTGGATCGTCCCACTATGTATTCTAACAACACAAATAACTAGGACCATCTACTCCTACAAAACAAGGACGAAACAATCTCATCCTAGCATGTCTCCAAACCAGACACAAGCTAAAGATATTAGTACAAGTAACATATCAACATTAGATGTATATATGAAATCCATGCAATGGGCCGTGTAGAGAGAGATCACTGATACAGTCAACAAAGAAATAAACTATATTTTAAAAGATTACTTTCAAATATGAAAGGTCGGGCTATTTGCACGGGCCACCTTGCTAGTTTTGTACACGTGTCTTATGTGTCCACACTTACACCTGTCTCGTTGTCCATTACTTGGCGCGAAAATGACCTCCAAACTTTCTTTACATTTTCTTCAACATTTTTTTCATAGTGCCACAGTGCTGTTTCTCTGAAGCAGCGTGGGCCTGTTTAGTTGCACCCCAAAATGCCAAATTTTTCAAGATTCCCCGTCACATCGAATCTCTAGACGTATGCATGAAGCATTAAATATAGATAAAAAATAAAACTAATTACACAGTTTAGACGAAATGGACGAGACGGATCTTTTAAGCCTAATTAGACCATGATTAGACAATATTTGTCAAATAACAACGAAAATGCTACAGTAGTATTTTGCCAAAAAATTCGGCATCCAAACGGTGCCGTGGTCTGATGTTGTGGACATCTGTTATCTGCAGTCCACAGTCCACACCATAGCTTTATAGGTATGAGATGCTTCAGCTAGAAGCCATGGAGAGTAGCTGGATGAAAGTTACCGAGAACATGACTCGGCCAGCGCCAGCGGCCATCATAATGTACTTGACGCAAGAGAAATGAGAAGGTATCGCAGCAGATTGACCTGCTCGACTGCTCGTAGTTTGCTGCCGTTCTGAACATGACGCGCGCGCTCGGACTTGGCGTCGTCTCGGCCTGTCCGTGGACATATACGTGCCATGTGCAGCTGTGCTCCTGTCCGGTTGCACTTGCACGCATTGTTCGTCTAAACGGCCGTTTAGTCCGTTTAAACACCGTTTAAACCGTAAACATAAGTCAGCCGTGTTGTTTAGGCCCTAAACGGTAAATTAAACGGTTGGGCCGTTTAAACCCGTTTAAACCGTTCAATCCCGTCTAAACGGTCTAAACAAAATCAGATTAAACGTGATTAAATAAGCTAAGCAACCATTTAATCCATAATTAAGTGAATTAAAGGACTACGTCTATCACAATCAACATGAAACTAATTAACATTGTAATTATATGAAGTACTGTAGGATTTAGATTTCTTCCAACAAGATTATTTGGTAGAATAAATATGTATGAGTTCTAGCAAATTTTATTTTTACCTACATAAATATTTATATTTTATTGTTATTGTATAAAACCGTTTAGGCTGTTTAACTCCGTTTAAACACCGTTTAAACGGTCTAAACGCTAAACGAAGAGTGATCGACTGTTTACCGTTTAGCGTTTAGAAAAACATTGCTTGCACGGTTGCCCCGCGCATGGGGGCGCATGATCCTTCCACTTCCCTAACGCAAACGCGTAGGCGGTGCCGTCCAATCTTCACGGTCACGGTCAGGCCGTGATATTCGTATTCAACGGAGAACGTAACGGGAGAAGCCAAGCACTTAGGTATCTGGCGTCTCTTTCGAGGAGCGCGTTTTCGCGACCGAGAGAGGACGGACATATATACTTCTCCGAGCTAATAAAGGGCGAAGAAAGACAGGAGATCGAGATAAGAAGCAGTGCTGCTGGCTCCTGCCTCGCGCCATGGGCAACTGCTTTGGCTCCGACGTGCCCGAGGTGGGGGCCATCAAGGCAATGGCGCATGCCCATCACGCGCACCCCCAAGGTACCATCATCCCCTTGCAGACATGCATGCTCCCTCCCTGTACGTGCCATCACACGTACTGCTGCTTCTCTGGTCCTAATGAGGCACACTTCGTCGTGCTCATGTTTAATTTGTGCGACGATCCTTTGCAGTGGCAATGGCGAAGCGCGTCATGGCCGTGCCCAATGCTGCTCATCACGCCGCGGCGAGCCAAGGCGTGGCCGGGAAGAAGTCGCCGCCGAGCACGGCCACGACCACAGGAGGCACCGGCACCGTCACGGGCAGCAAGCGCCCAGCCGCTGGCGGCGGATCCGCGACGAGCGGCGGCGGCGGCGGCGAGCCTAGTCATCATCAGCAGCTGGACGGGCGGATCCTGGAGGTTCCCAACCTCCGGGTGTTCACGTTCGCGGAGCTCAGGGCGGCCACCCGGAACTTCAGGGCGGACACCGTGCTCGGCGAGGGCGGGTTCGGGCGGGTCCACAAGGGCTGGGTCGACGAGCGGACCATGAGCCCCGCGCGGAACGGCGCCGGCGTGCCCGTCGCCGTCAAGAAGCTCAACCCCGAGAGCCTGCAGGGCGTGCAGGAATGGCAGGTGAAAAACGCTTTCTGGTCAAGCCATTGCTTTCTAAACTTTCTGATGGCTGCAGCTCCGCATACATTTTTCTGGTTAAAATCGAGCAGGATAGAACGGAAAAGAAGTGAGGAGACTTTAGGCATCGTCAAACCCTTGTCCGCGAAGCATAGGTCATGTCATTATAGTTCTTATCGTTTCTAGATGCTGTCACCGTGTTCACATGCCCATAAGGCCATAATTTCTTTTCAACAGAGCATAATTCTCAACTGCTAAATAGCTGTGCACTTCTTCGGTTTTTTTAATTCCCCTCAAATCGCTGGCAAATGCTACGCCACTCGCCACGTTCACACGACAAACGCATTGGTTGGAACTGAGATCCGCACGGAAATGCCATACTTTGAGTAGGCATGATGCGCGCTTAGTGGTCGCCACGACGTCTGATTGTTTGTTTGTTTGTTCTGCTAATGTATCATTGTAATTGGTGATGACTTGTGTGCAGTCTGAGGTGAATTTCCTCGGGAGGCTTTGGCATCCCAATCTGGTGAGGCTGCTTGGGTACTGCTGGGAGGACAAGGAGCTCCTGCTGGTGTACGAGTACATGGCCAAGGGCAGCCTGGAGAACCACCTCTTCGGAAGCGAGCCACGCAGTAAGTTTGTTACTGCCATCGTCTTTCTGATGCCCGAGTTGACTTTTATCGGTCGCGGTGGTCTCTGCCTCTCTTGATATTGTAGTTTGGTAACGGAGATCACGGGGGTCCAATAGTGATCGGTGCACGTTGTGCTGCGGCACATGTGCGGTAGGTAGGCTGGTCACATTTTTTTTAATGAAAGCACGCGGAGGCCACATTTTCGTCTCGTTCGTTCGGTTGGCTGGTGGCCGGTGATCGATGCTCGATGCTGATTTGTTGTGAGAGAAAAATATTGCTAATTGGTTGGTGGCTGATGCTGAATTGATGTGAGAGAGAAAAAGGCCTTTGTGTCAGTAAAACATATAGCATGTTCGCTTGAGTTGAAATCTGGCTGATCTGATTGATTTTTTAAAAGAAAATATTATTGAATGGCTAACTGATCTGGCTGATAATCTCAAGCGAACATGCTCATACATGTTCCCTTCCTTGTCACGTGCCATCGAATTAACCACGGTCATTAACAAGTTGCCTGTGCAATAAGACGTGCCATCGAATTAACCACGGTCATTAACAAGTTGCCTGTGCAATAAGCAGAGGGCGGAGGAGCCGTGCAGCCGCTGCCGTGGAGCCTCCGGCTGCGCATCGCGATCGGCGCCGCCCGCGGGCTGGCCTTCCTCCACTCGTCGGAGAAGCACGTCATCTACAGGGACTTCAAGGCCTCCAACATCCTCCTGGACACGGTACGCTACCCACGCGCGATCTCGCTGTCCCGGCCCCTGGCGCACGCGCCGCCGCCCGCCGCCGTCTAATAACGCCCCTCTCCCTCCCACTCCCTCCCAGCACTTCAACGCCAAGCTCTCCGACTTCGGCCTCGCCAAGGACGGCCCCGCCGGCGGCAGCAGCCATATCACCACCCGCGTCATGGGAACCTACGGGTACGCGGCCCCAGAGTACGTCGCCACAGGCCACCTGTACGTGAAGAGCGACGTGTACGGCTTCGGCGTGGTGCTGCTGGAGATCCTGACGGGGCTGCGCGCGCTGGACACGGACCGGCCGACGGCGCAGCACAACCTGGTGGACTGGGCCAAGCCCTACCTGGCGGACCGCCGGAAGCTGGCGCGGCTGGTGGATCCCCGGATCGAGGGGCAGTACCCGTCGCGGGGCGCGCAGCTCGCGGCGCAGCTCACGCTGCGGTGCCTCGCCGCCGACCACAAGAACCGGCCTTCCATGCGGGAGGTCGTCGCGGTGCTCGAGGAGGTCGAGTCCATGTCGTCCAGGGCGGCGGCGGCGAGGCTGGATGGCTCGGCGTCCCCGCGCCCCCCCACGGCGCGGAACGGGCACAGCCAGCGCCCCGGGTCGGGGTCGGGGTCCAGCTTGGACTGGGCTGGCCCGGCTCCGGGCGGTGGCCACAGTACCCACACGCCTGCTAGAGTGACAAGATAGCCACAAATGCTTGCCGTTGTAGTACGTTGGAGAGCGTTTGAGCTTGAGCAAAAGCATTTTCTCTCCTGTGTCCTGTCGAGCGCGCAAAGATCCAATGTAGAGACACGTCTCATTACTTCTCGTCTCGTATTTGCGGTGTACAGTACCCCCGTCATGAACAGGACTGCAGGAGTGGAGCCTATTGCAACTGATGATAATCCATGGTACCCGTTTTGGATTAATTAAACCAAGCGCATGTGGTTGAGTAATTGCATGTCATGTCTGGTACTAGAGGATAAATTTTGTTTTTGTTCGGTTGGCTGGAAAAACGACTGATGCTGATACTATTTGTTGTGAGAGAAAAACGCTGTTATGTCGTTGAAACGGTACAGCTGATAAGTTCAAATGAATAGGACCTTTATCGTTATGTGTCCTAGTATAATGCTCATGCTAACGCCACGGACTTTATAAATATCTAAAATATTTGTTTGCCAATCAACAAGATATTAAAAAAATCATACACAACAATGGAGCAAACATCTCGATTCATATATTACTTTTCATGAATCAATATCTAGATATTATATAAATACACAATATCTAGAAGTCTTCACCCATGAATCAATATCTTCCACCGTTGACAATGCATATGCCACCACAGATCTTCTAACACATTAATAATTCCTATGCGTCACAAGGGCAATAACCATTCCTATCCATACTAATAATTTTCAGATTGTAGAAACCGTCAAAACTAAAATTACCACTGCAGTCTGCATTGCACTTTTGATAGAAGATAGACTTTATCATTATGGCCTTGTTTAGATACCAAATTCACCTCCAAATTTCACTATGCAAAAAGAAGATTTCCCATCACATCAAAATATCGGCACATATATGGAGTACTAAATGTAGATGAAATCAAAAAATAATTGCACAGTTTTGTTCTACTTTGCGAGACGAATATTTTAAGCCTAATTAATCAATGTTTGGATAATTATTACCAAATAAAAACAAAATTGCTACAGTATAATGTGATGTTTACTGTGCAAATTTCGCCTCCAAGTTTGGCATCTAAACATGGCCTATGTGTATATGTTTCACCTGAGACGGGTGTTGCCAGGCCCCTCTTTCCTTTTGAGGAGCTTTTTGGCCTTCAGCTTCATCGGCAAATCCACTGCAACACTACTGTTTGACACTGTAGCAGTGGCTATTTTTCTCTCTCTGCCATAGAGTGAACTAGCAGTATGCATTGAGACGGGTGTTGCCACATAATTCATTTTTCTTGGATCACTACTCACTGCCACCGATGCAAAAATACATCATGATTCATGAATTCAAAAAATACAAAAAAAAAGAGAAGGAGAATGCTATTTTGCAAATAAAACATGACACTGCAACAAAGACTAAGACTCTGTTTGTTGACTCTGTTTGTTTGAGCTTTTGATTGTTTTTAGACTACTATCTTTTGGACTTTTTTTTAAAATAACAGCTCTTATATAAGCCAAAAGCATCGAAAGATTTAAAAGCTAAGGTCCAAAAGCTCAGGAAGCCTAAGAGCTTGTTTAGTTGGTGAAAAAGTTTGGGTTCGGCTACTGTAGCACTTTTCGTTTTATTTGGTAATTTGTGTCCAATCATAGACTAATTAGGCTCAAAAGATTTGTCTCGTGATTTACAACTAAACTGTGTAATTAGTTTTTTCTTTCGTCTACATTTAGTACTCTATGCATGTGTCGCAAGATTTGATGTGACAGGTACTGTAGCACTTTTTGGGTTCACTTTTTTGGTTGGCATGCCAACTGAACAGGCTCTAAACTAAAAGACCCTAACTTATCGAGCCAGACTTTTAATTTCAGCCTGCACGGCAGCGATGGCTGTGGCATTTCCATTTATTCGGTGTCAGCTGAGAAACATGTTCAGTCTGGACTTCTGAAATCCAACAAACTCACTTCAGTCGTCGCCATTTGTCAGACCACAGGGCCACAGCAGCACAAATCTCAAATGCTCATCAGGTTTCTGTATGGAACAATGTACAAATCTATGCCAGTACTATTTTAATTACCTTAGAGTATCTTATTATCACAATGATCAAATCAATGAGTACAAATGGATAGTCTTGGTACAGTCCAACCTTTTATTATCGTTGCAGTCTTGCAGATTGAGTTCCAGATAAATGATACTAGTACTATGCAACACGCATCTATTTCAGGGTCCTATAGCTTCAGTTCTCTGGTCATGTTCACAATTCACACTCAATTTGCAACAATCTATCGAGAGACCCAAATCTGAAAGGAAACATTCCGCTCGGAAGTTCAATCCAACTTGCAAAGCAATGTTCCAGCTGATGTCAACCAAAAAGAACTGGTAACTTCCCACTCATCGTCCTACAACTTCATTACACGCCCCACATACATCGTGTTGCCTGCAACTGAGGTAAGGATAAGACAATGGTGATCTGCCTAGCACTACACAACCAGACCAGATCCGGATCACTACAAATGTGAAGAAGGATGGGTCTCAAGGGGTTAAAAGCCAAAGACAAATTTGTAACGTTTTCAAGTCGTCACTTCTTTTGCTTCTTTCCGGGCTTAGTCTTGATAACCTCGTCAATGTACAGGATCCCCTTCCCCTTGTACACCTCTGGAGGTTTACAGCTCCGGACAGCGCCGGCGAACTGGTGCACCCTGTCCTTATCGATGCCGGTGCAGCAGATTATGTTGGGTTTGAAGCAGAAGACACGGACAGCTGGGGGAGCGGTGAACTGCACCTCATGGCTGAATCCCAGTTTCAGGAACAGCTCACGGCCTTGGCTCTCTGACCTCGCTTTGAAGCCGACCCCAACGAGCTTCAGGAAACGGAAAAATTTCGCTTCCATTGACGATAGATAAGGAGATCTTCCAACAGCAATACTTTGGGAGCCGAGTTATCTTTGACACAAACAGAAAGAAAAGCAAAAGTTTCTCATCAGAACAGTGGAAATTCAAGTGCAATTAAGAGTAAATTTTGTGTGCTTGACTAAATTATCTAGATAATACCACACCAAACTGAATATCAAATCAGGTACGCCATCACATAGCATTTATCCCACTTTGTGGGTTATTATAGTGCAACGTCTATAACTGTAACTCAAATAGCAAACACTTTATAAGGCTTCCACAACCACAAGGCAAGAAAGGGTGATGACAGACGAATGACAATTGTGAGACCCTACTACAGAACCGTCATCCAATAATCCAAGGCACGAAAGGAAGACAGCTGAAGTTGTAGTTATACTCCCTCCGTCCACAAAAACATGCAATTCTCGCTTTTCGAAAAGTCAAACAGTTTGAACTTTGACTAAATTTATATAAAAAAATACTAATATTTATGATACAAAATAAGTATCATTAGATTAGTTATAGAATATATTTTTATAATAAATTTATCTGAAGACATAAATGTTAATACTATTTACTATAAACTTGGTCAAACTTGATTTAGTTTGACTGGCACGCATCCCATAATTGCATCTTTTGTTGGACGGAGGGAGTACCAAATAAGGGTCAATAGCATTGAATTCTCTAAGTTAGTCGGCCAAGTAACACTCTTGTAATAGAATGGTAGCTCTAAAATGGTTCTAAGTTCAGACTGACACGGGAATGCTTTTATGCATGTGCAAATGTGCAAAACAGATGATACAACGGATTATTGGATGGCTGTTATGCTGGACCTAAACAAAAGCTCCGCAAAACAGAATCGCACCTAAAAATTGCTTCTGCGTTATGCTGGCTGTGGCATCACATTTCAATAGGATTAGGACAAAACTAGTATTTCGAAATGAGATCTGACTTGAGAGTTTTAAAAACTGCTTCGTTATTGCTGGCTGCAGCATCTACATTTAAATATGATTAGGAAAACTCTAGATAGAGTATTTCAAAATGAGATCTCTTTTCAATTACATATATCCCTGCTTTTGCTAATGTAAGATTGGAGGATAATAACCACTACACAGATCTGTTCGCTTATGCTGATTTGTTGTGAGAGGAAAACACTGTTCGTTGGCTGAAAAGTAGTTCAAGTCTGTTATACCTCAATCTTTGATTAAACCTTATGTAACCAACCATTCTTTTCCCCTAAATTTCTTCCGATGTACTCACTCCTCATACCTCCTACCTTAAATTCAATTGCAATCCTCATTAAACCCTAGACTATCATGTGATCATCCTTTCTGTACTCCAAAATAACTCAAATTTTTTGCTGTCTTGAGGACAACTCAAAACTTTTGCTACAGCTTGCAGACCTACTCTGATTGGTATCACCATAACAAAGCAAAGAAGAAGCAACAATGAAGCAAAGGCTATTATTCAGGTAGATATAATATCTCTTTTATTGGAAAGACTAATTGCTGTTAGCTTTATACTTACCTCATTTTTTTTATCAGAAATGTTCCTAACCAAAATACTGAAATAGTGCTCATCGGCAATGAATGCCTGACAATTTTCTCCATCATAATTACTTACCATGTCTACGTTATAATATGTTAGCCTAACCTACATCTGTACTACTACTTTGTTTTTGTAGAAGCATAAATGCAAGGATAATGGCAAACAATGTTGATTATACAAATATGAAAAAAATACATTAGCATCAATTGCTGATTATTAACAATGTGCTCAGCACCTTGCTCTTCAAGTTAAAACTCAGAATCTTGCTGTCTTCAGTATTAATTCACCTACACGTCATGATATAGTCCCATGTCTTGCATATACTCAAAGAATTTATTTGATGGGTTTTTACTCAAAAGTTTCAACACAACATACTATTATCTTTAACCTGTGTACACATGGTATGTTTTAGAATCCAGAGGTACCAAAAGCTACATTTCTTCTTTTATATATAGCCTAGCAATCTATTTTTAACAGGGGATGTTTTCATCTTAATTCAGGAATCTTTTATGAAGACAATTTCATTGCAAACTGAAGACCTAGCTTTCAAGTTACAACTCTCTACTACATACATGAAAACAATCCTTGCTCTTTTGCTGAAAAAATACATAGTATATAATATCAAATTGTAGATTGACCAAGAGTTAAGGAACTCCTAACAAAAACTAGACCCTTATCCAATCTACTAAAACTTGACTTGTAGTTAAGAGCATTTTGGTAAAAATTAAAATGCAGCTACCCACGGCTACATAGAGATCATGCCCAGGGAAAAATCTTTATGGAAGACTTATTAGTTATTACCATCTCGCTGACTGCTGCTTATTAACACTTGGTATAGAGAGCTTAAAAATCTAGATAATACGCTAGATTAAATTCTGACCATATTAGGCACTATGTGGTGTCATCATCGTTAATTAACCTGATGATAAATCAATGGGAAGTACAAAGAATCAGTGGCCATATCTCCTTCAGATTGAATAGTCTACATCTACATCTGAAAGGGCCAAACACATAAATCTAATCCATTAGAGAACCTTTCTTTAATTAAAAAAATGCAACATCTCTGGATCATCAAGACAAACAAAATTAGGCATGGGTAAAAGTGTATTGGACAATTTAATCTCACACAAAAGCAACAAAGAGGAGAGAAATCAAGAGAAAATAAAACATATATCCATCGAACAGCTTCTGTACCTGCCTTACTTCTTAAATCCAGCCTCAACACAGGATTCTGGGAAAAGAATCTAATCAACGAGCTTTACTTTTGCCGGCCATAACCCTCAAGACGCTCCTAAACAAGGTGTATTTCAAAGAGCTCGCCCTTGCCACGGCTACAACGACCACAGATACCGGCGTTGCAGTAGAAAGACCACACAAGCTGATTTGTACAGCGCAAGAAAGATAATATCCCCAACGACAATATATCATATCGGCACATACACACTTACAGGCCCACTGGCCCTGCTACAAACGTGTTGGAGCACGGCAAGGCCGCGCCTAATTTTCTAGCTTACCTGAAAATCCTACCATTGCCAAAACAAATTCCGTCAGGTCTTGACAGCAGGTGCGGATCCAGTAAAAGGACATGGGTCTACACATGTATACGGTATAGCTGATAAATTTTGGAAAAAGAAAATCGAGGTTAAGGCACCGATCAAAATGCCAAAAAGCTACCTTAGGTTTCGGTGCTCGGTTTCTAACAGCAGGAAGGGAAGAAAAGCGGTGGAATACCTGGTGGTTGCTTGTTGCCGGCGATGGGAGCTACGCAGACCTCGGCATCTAGCGTAGGGCGGCGGCGGCGGCTGTAGCCCAATCGTCCGGTCGTCGCAGAGGGGCGAGACCGCGAGAGAGTGCACGCGGGCTGAAGCCTGAAGGGCTACGGCGGTAGCCCAGTCCGGGCTCTGGGATCGGTTGTTGGGTCGAGGGGAAGCGGCGGAGGCGCGGAGCGCCCGCACGGGGCTTCTCCTGGGCCGTCCCTTTTCCACGCAGCTCCTTTTTTTTTTTCCTTTCTCATTTCTTTCCTGACTTCATATTTATTCTTTTCATTCATGGGACACAGCCATCTAAAACCAATATTTCACTAGCCATTAGGTTCAAAAAAATATTTCCCTAGCCATTGGCAGCACTAACCAATATTTCTTTCTTTCCTTTTTCCCATGGTAGCACCCATCTAAAATGTCAGACACAACAATGCAACAACACTGAATATTGCTGCAGTTAGATTTGAATTCGAGACCTCAACCAAATATCAGTGTTATCCTAAACGGTAAATGGTAAATAGTTGGTCACCTTTGTTTAGCGTTTAAGCCACTTAGACGGTTTCTATATAGGGTTAAACGGCCTAAAAGGTTTTGAATAGTAACACTAAAATATACTCCCTCTGTATCGGATTTAGAAGTCGTTTTGGACAAGGTTTGAGTCAAACACTGGGAATATAAATCATTATAACTTTTAAGTCGTTGAGTTTGCAAATGTAAAAATTATATGAATAGATTTGTCTTGAAAAATACTTTCATAAAAGTATACATATATCACTTTTCTATAAATATTTTTTTATAAAAACAAGATATCAAAGTTGTGTTTTGAAGACCGTGTCGCTGTCCTAAACGACTTCTAAATCCGATACGGAGGGAGTACATGTTTATGTACGCAAATTTTAAATACGGTAGAAAGTATACATATTTATGCTGGTAAAAAATAAATATTCTACCAAAAAAATGGAAGAAAACTATATCCCACTTGACCTCATCACAATGCCAATGTCAATTAGTTGGGTGCGAAATGTGGTAGTTGTAACACTCCTATTAACTAAATGATGAATTAAATGGCTGTTTCGCACAAATCATGTTACTCGATTCTGTTTAGACCATTTAAACAGTTTTTAACAACAGTTTAGGGCTAATGACACAGGTGACACGTGGCTTTCGTTTACCATTTAAATGTTGGACTAAACAGCCGTTTAGGCAAACATTGGCTAATACCATACTGAGTTGCATATACCCATCCGTAAGCCAAAATTTCAAGATGACAATCATGTCAAAAAAAAAATTCAAGATGACAATTAACTTATACTTTTAGCAGTTAGCAAACTGCATTCCATGGACAACACATTGTTCTACTTTTTCGCACTCAAGGATTTATCTATATTAACATCAGCAACATGCAAAATAACATACAATGATACGAAACACAATGCGCCTCGTTTGCATACCACCACCAAAAAGTGCACTTCGCCTATAAAAAAACTTGCTGCTACATATATCTACTCTGATGGACGCCGATGAGAGCTTCGCCTAAACTACATCGACGAGCCATGGTCAGTTAAACTCAGAAGTTAGGATTTGTCCACCAAAAAAATCTCTGTGAGCAGCATTGGACCAGTATGTTCTGCGTTAATGCCTCCCAATGAGGACATGCTCATAATCTTACATTCTTGTTCACTATGAAACTTTGGCGCTCTCTCTGGATGACCTTTCCTCTTCGGCATGTCTCAGGGTCTGCTCGAATGCATGCAGCGAATTGGAGGTGAAGCTTTCTAGGGCTTGGACAACACGCTGCAAGCTACTCTGCAAACTGCTTGCGTCAAGAAGATGTTCCTGGTATGTTTGCGTGCTTGGAAGGCGGCTGTGCCGGCCTGGTGCCAGGGCCAACTTCCTGTTCAGCATATCTGCCTCCTTGTTGATCTCCACAGTCTTCTTTTCCAGTATTTTGTTCCATCTTTCTCTTTCCCGTGTAGCAATTATCTGCTCCGTTTGTTCAACATTTTGTTTCTCCAACAGCTTGCGCACACTGGACACAAGAGCTTGCATAGAGGTAACCACTTCCTTCTCGGAGAACCGATCCATGGCTTGAGACCAGCTGTTGCAGATAACAAACACAAGGGGAGCACCCACCTTTCCAGGTGAATAGGGAGGAACTCCATCGACTGTCTCTTCAGTCTTGTAGTCAAGACAAAGTGATAGCCATCCATTCAACGCCTTGACGAAGCTCCTCTGTTCATTCACCCAGGAGGAAAAATTGACAATCCATTTCATCATCTCTAGTTCAAGATCTAATGCCAAGTCTCGACTCCTTCCATCAGGGACAATTGAATCCAGGTTTTTTGCCTCTGAGATCACTTGACACTGTATCTGGTAGCAGTCCAACTTGTCTTGCCACATTCTCACAAACCTACAAAGAGGGACATCAGTCTTCTAATGTGTGCTAGATTCCATGAAAATATTAAATGCAAGATTCTTAGCAAATTAAAACTAAATAAAAGTTCTATTCCGATAAAAGCATACATGGCTCTCGATTTCGTCCACAGAATGTGTTAAAAAATTTATGTGTAGTTGCTTAAAACAACCTCATAGAAATGAAGGACTACTGGGTTTTTTTTAGGGAAGGACCACTGGGGTTGCTTCTACATTTGGTTGCTTCAAAAAACAATTTAATGTAGAGGCCAGAAATAAATATTCCTTTATCTAAAAAACTGGGGTTGCTTCTATACAATTATCTTATTTCTGCTATCATCATGACATTTGATTTACAATGCTGTATATTCCAATCCAATTACCTACGCAACTCGGACTATTACTTTCTGATAGAGCATCTATATGATTATACATACTAGATAAGCATATAACAAGTGTAAAGGAAGCAGACAGACAACTAAAATGAAGCATCCGACAAAACACTTCAGAATGAAAGGAAAGAGCATACCCTTGGATTAAGGCATTAATTTGTGGCCACAATTCCTCGTCCCTTACTCTGTTTATCCTTTTGGAAACCTTGGTAATTACTCTTACAGATATTCTTAATTTTGCTGACAGCTTCCTGACCATATTTCGGGTCGTGTCGATCTTCTGAGCTTCTGCACCTTTCAGATCCAAGTACTTCAGCCGCTTTGCATTCTTCACAAGCAGCAGGCGCATTTTCTCTTCAGCCTAAAAGAGGAAAAGAGCAAGAAAATAATTAACATGACATCAAAATTGCAAAGGTCACGCATTGCAAGTGACAATGTAATA
The DNA here is from genome assembly GCA_022457205.1 of Saccharum spontaneum. Lineage (NCBI taxonomy): Eukaryota > Viridiplantae > Streptophyta > Magnoliopsida > Poales > Poaceae > Saccharum > Saccharum spontaneum. Next base: position 58,607,438 of record CM039594.1, on the reverse strand, counting down.
TGCATGGTACAGGAAAGAACAATGGCACCATGCATTACTTATAAAGTTACAAACAAATCCACCATCAGAAAACAAACTAACAAATGATCTAAAAAATACATCTTACATTAGCACCATTTTGGAACAAGTTTGACATTGATATAATTTAATTCTAGCCATTTTTCTTGATTAGTACTTCCAATTGTGGTTGGTCAGCCCCAAAAGGCACTTTACACGGTGTAAAGTCAATAAACTCTATTCATAAAATGGTACAAGATAGGCAGAACGGTTTTAAAATTACATGGCTGGGGATGTATGTCTGTTTGATAGCGAAGGAGGGGCCCCTGCATGCTGGGAGCATGTGATCAACCTTAAGGATTCAGTTGTTACACAAGATAAGGTTATAAGATGATTCACAGTGCTCTCTCCCAACTTGAGATAAGAGACTCTCTGTTAAGACTTGTACTCAGTGGCTCCGAGTGGAGATCATGGGACCACTATGGAGCAACAAATTAGCTTTCTGTCACGGTGAATATCAATTTCATGTATCATTCATTTGAGTTGATTACTGACAACAATGCACACATACCTTAACCTCATCATACAATTTCTTCTCCCACATATAGAGCTTCTCCAGTGTCAAAGACAGGCTTCTTCCTCCCAACACCTTCTCACTTCCAACATCCAAGAGCTCGATGCCTCCAAGGTCCGAATGCGGCAAGGCAATCGCTGACACCATACTAGATGAAACTATATCCAAATACCAACAAGTCAAATAAAAAGAATTGGGCATAAGCTATTCCAAACTCCAAAGACGTGCCGAGTACTGGAAGAAAACGCTCACCATGGTACACTGAGCTTCGGTGGTGGTACCTCCGCCTCCCGACCTCAAGAGCTGGTGAAAGTGCCCTGGCAGCGTCTGCAGCTCGAACAAACTGCGCCTTGATCTCCCCGGCAACGTCTGTAGTGTCAACGGCCCTCCGCGGTGCCGGCGCAGACGCTGCAGCGTTACGTTGCGCCGGCGCCAGGTGCCGCGCCACGTTACCCCCGCCAATGACTTCCTTATCGACGACAGAATTCTCCTCTTCGTCGACCTCGGCAATGCTGCTGCTGACGCCGCCGAGCGAGCTGCGTCGGCTGCGTGCGCCGCTCCCGGGCGCCGAGAACTCACCAGCCACCTGCTTGACGACGGCGTCGTCGTCCTCGAGCTCCGGGATGCCCTCTTCCTCCCGCACCTCTCGCGAGCTCCTGCTGGGCGTGTACGCCGCCGACGTGGCCCCAGCGTCGTAGCAGTAGTTGTCGTACACGTCGTAGTCGCCGAACACGTTGAAGAAGTCCCACGAGGTCGTCCTCGGCGGGGACGGCGGCGGCGGCGCGGCCGCCCTGCCCGCGGGCTCGCCCCCGTACGAGTAGTACCGCGTGTCCCCACCCGCCGCCGGCTCGACGGACCCGTAGTACACGCGCTCCGATGCCGCGGCGCGCTGCTCGACGACGGCGACCGAGGCCGGGGGCGGGCGGCTCCGCGCGTAGTAGAGCCGCAGCGATCCCGGCGGGTACCCACCGTAGGGGGACGGCTCGGGCGCGTACCCGTAGCCGCCGTAGCCGTAATGCGGGTACGGGAGCGGGTGGTGGGTAAGCTGGTCGTAGCCGGCGGCGAGGCGGCCGCGGGGAGGCGAGGAGGTCACGGAGCCGGAGTCGGAGTCGGAGGACGGCGCGAAGTTGATGTGCGACGAGGAGTGCGGCGGCGAGGAGGCGGCGGGCGGCGGCGCGTCGACGTCCTTGCGCGCGGCGGGAAGCGCGAGGCTTGGCTGGCCGGGGGCGGTCATGAGGAGGTGGAGCGCGGCGGCGACGGACGCGAGCGAGTCCGCCAGCGCGTCGTGCGCGTCGGCGAGCGCGTAGCGGTGGCGCACGGCCGCCGCGAGCAGGTCGGCGCGGCCCCGGCACAGCGCCACGGCCTCCTGCTCGTCCAGCTTGGACCCCTTGCACCCCATCGCTCGCCTCGCGCAAACCCGGAAAGGTCGGCCGGAAAAAAAAACTCACTCAAACCCTCGCGGCGCGGCGCGGCATGGCGGTGGAACGAATGGGGGAGACACGAACGACGAGACGATGACGCCGCGAGCGAGCGAGCGAGAGCGAACCGATGTCGGGTGGGCTGCGGCGGATGATTATAACGCACGGATGCGGGTGCGGGTGCGGGTGCGGCGCGTGCGCGAGAGACTGATCGGTCGCGCGCCGCCGGGCCGGGGTGGGGTGGTGTTGATGGGAGAATCTTCTCTTGGCTTTGTCTGCACTCGCGCGGTCCTTTCTTTTCCAGGCTTGATGTGGCAGGCGGCTCTTGTTGGCTGGCCTGGCCTGCGGGGTGGGTGGGTGGGTGTAAGGATGAAACGGTTGGAAACGATCGAAAACGGACTTACGATATAGAAAAACGAAAACGATTGGTTTGGGATATTTCTACATTTAGCAATTAAAGAGTACAAAAAATGGTTGAAAATGGCTGTGAAACCAATTGAAACTGATAATTTTTCATGTTAAAAAACAGTTTATAATATAGAAAATGAAAACGGTCAATTCGGAATATTTCTGTTTCGTTTTCATCCATGGGTGAGTGAGGGATGGGGTGAAACAGACGGAATTCACGAAACGAAAACGAAACTGGGGGTGTGGACTACGCGACGACGACGGTCTCTCCCCTCTCAGTCTCCTCCAGCGCGACGGCGACGCGAGTGCGGGGAACGTGAGGGGGGGGGGAACGGACAAGCGAGCAAGGGAAGGAAGGGAGGGAGAGAGAGAGGGGCACACAACGGAACGGGGCAGGGAGGCAACCCGAGGCCAACGGCCAAGGCCGCCTTCCTCTTTTGTCCGCTTCTCTTTGGAGGGACGTGCGTGCCCGAGCGAGCGAGGAGCGACGCTCCAGCTCCCGCTCCCGTCTCCCCCTCCGCCCCCGCCTGGCCGACCCGAGCAAACGGAGAGAGACGCCAACAGGCAGCAGGCTTGCGACTGCGGCGTCTGCATGCAGATGCAGATGCCGCCGGCTCGGTTTGGCCCTTGTTTAGATTCCAAAGTTTGCCTCCCAAATTCACTATGCAGAATTCCTATTCCCATCACATCAAAATACCGGCACATATATGGAGTACTAAATATAGATAAAATCAAAAACTAATTACACAGTTTTGTTGTACTTTGCGAGACGAACATTTTAAGTCTAATTAATCAATATTTGGACAATTATTACCAAATAAAAACAAAATTGCTACAGTGTGACGGGACACTTACTATGCAAAGTTTGCCTCCAAACTTTGTCATCTAAACAAGGCCTTGGTGTCCGGGGCTCAGGCATTTTTTTTTCTTTTGACAACAGGGGGCTCAGGCATTGACGCCCGTCTTGATTGCGCCCGCTCTCACAAGTCACCACGTACGGGCTTGACCGGTCTCCATCAGCGGATCCGCCAGGGTGCGACGCGCGCTGCCGCCTCTGCCTCTGCCTCTGGCCCTCGGCTCCTCTTCCTCTCCTCCCATCCCATCCCACGCGATTGATCCGCTGCTGTGGCGTGCGGCGCTTGTCTGCTTGGAACGCCTTTGCCCTTTGGCCGTGCAGGCCTTCTACCGTGCCAAGAGATTAGTGGTACAGTCATCAGTTTTCGAAAGTCTCTAAATCTTCGAGATTTTCCACGGCGATTTAGTATTGTTATTGACAGCGGTACATAACATGTTCCGTGAAATGAAAAAAGGGGGCTTAAAACCAGAATCAAATAAAAAAAAGTTACCACCACAATGATGGCCCGTGAAATGATCATGCAGCAATGACAGGCTCGCTTTCCCTTTTCTTTTTTTCCACCCCATGCTCCTTTATCCCCGGCGTCGACCCATTTTTGACACTGTTTCACTGCTCCGTTCCGGAGTGGAAGCCGAGGGCCACTCCGATCTCGGTCCCTTTGCCCTTTGGGCCGGGACAGCAAAACGCAGCAGACGAGCCGACGAGGAGAGGGGCCGAGAAGATTGTAGCACCAAGATCGCAACGCCACTCGCACTGCGCAGAGCATGGACTCCACTGACCTCGTTGGCCATGGCTTGGCCAGTCCTATCTTTTCTGGCACTTGCCCTTACCATGCTTGGCCTTCCTTTTTCCTCTGGAGCACGTCTGGACTCGCTGCAGCTAGCATTGTTCAATCAATTTTCGTGGGGGCACAAGCACGACATCTGCCTGGTTCCTTTTAACCTCCATCAACCACTGTCTGGTTTCTTGGCTCAATCATTTATCCCCCTCTATTGTCCTTGCATATCATATCACTCTGAGGTCTGAGCTTGGTGGCCCTATTTCTTTGGCTTGCACTGTTGGAAATGGGACAGGCTCGCTCATTCGAGCATCGAGCGTGCGTGCGCCACCGTCTCTGAGGTTCAGTCACGCGTCACTGTTCACCGCACCTCTGGCTCTGGTACTAGAACATGATAATTCATGAGCGTGCACTGTAGCGAGGGTAGGGGGCTCGGGACTTCATTACAAGCAAAGGAACGGGACCAGCTGACGGAGCTTCCGCTTCATGGCAAAGATGCTTGGCTTTGCAGAAGAGGCCATACCGCCATACCAATGAATGAATCAGACATGCATGGGCAAGCTCGCCGGTCCTCCATGCATGCATGGCGCCGGCGGCTCCATTCCATCCGTCGTGGCAGCGGCTATCATCTCCCCGTCCTTTCCCCGCTGTTTGATTGGTAACCCAGCAGCTAGCGGACGGTGAGATGATGAGGACGTCATCCCTCGGTCCACGGACAACGGGTCGAGACTCGAGAGGCGACGACGACTATACTGGACACGGAAGAGAGCTAGCGCCATTGACGTGCGGCGATCAGGGAGCGATGAGGAGCCATGTGCAAGAGACTATATGATCGGTTACCAGCTTTGTTACTTTGCTTCTTTTTATTTATGTGGGAAACAACATCTTACTAGCTCGTAGTGCTGCTGTTATTTAGAAGTTTTCTCCAAGGTGGTGATGGGCACCCCAAGTACAAGTCATAACTAAAATCATTCTACCATTTTTTTCTATAGTTTGTTCCGTACGTTGAGATTTGGCACGCACAAAGATACTGTATTGACCAGCTGCAACGACGCAGACGACAGACACATCTACTACAATGTTAGGTTTAGTGGGCGTGCATGGACATAGTATTCTCAATGTCAGTACAAGCTGACAGGCACAACACTACAAGAGAAGCAAGCATTGCTAGATCTCCTGCATCGCAATCGCAACTTTCCAAAAGCCATGCATCCAGATCAGCGCCGCTTCTGTTATCTCCTCAATAATAAACCTTTACTCGATCGCCAGCCATCTATCTAGATTGAGCGCAAGCGATCGAGCACATAGGTAACCACTAGCTAGTCACAAAAGTCCACTGTACTGTACGCTCGTTCGTAGAAAGGAAAAGGAAGACAAAGTCGACCGTATATTCAACTTTGCGAGCTGGGGCCCACACCACACGCAGCAGCAATCCATGTTGGCAATGGTTAGGAGGAGGAGGCAGTTCACACTCACAGCTCAGCATGGCGCCCCACACCAGGTGACCAAAGCGAGGGTTGGGTGACAACGGACAAGAGGAAGCAGGCCACACTCTCCACTTCTCCAGAAAGATTCACTGTAGATCGTCCACGGAACAAAGCGACGACACGCTCCTCCTCCTAAGATCAAGGCCAATAAGGCTTGGCTATAAGCCAAGCCAAATCATCAATAGACAAGTTTAGAGCCTAACCCATACAACAATTAGTCTCTTCTCATATTCTAAATATTTTTTTTATTCAATAGACAAGCATAGAAGGAGAAGAGCAGACCTAGCATGCAGAAAAAGCATCTTGGCATGCGCGCTCAGCTGATCGACGAAGGAAGTGCCAAGCTCAACTTTCTCTCTCCTGTTTTCTCGTGCATGCAGCTGACGTGGCGGGCGTAACGCCTATTGTTGTACCTGCCCTAATGCGCTCAACTCACGAGGCAACGGAAAAAAAAAAGAGAGGGCGCTGCACGTAGGTGCGTGGTTGCTCATGCTGATCACCCTCACTTCTATTTCTATCCCATTCCCATCGGGACCATCGCTTTACACGTTTCTGGTACGTAGTTTTTTCTTCTTCACACTCACACTTGCACGTACATTTGACACGCACTCCCAGGCCAAAAAAGGAAAGGGAACCATACTGTTGGAAAAAGAACACTTAACAGTAGTTTATATACTTTATACTGTATTGTGTCGTGACAATTGTGGTGCATGCACTGTAGTGGCAAGGCAAAGAGATGTTACAACTTCACAAGCGGCTGGCCACATGCAGACGGATCTTTATTTTGGGCCCAATGCACCACTAGACGCTGCTGCCCTTCAGGCTTCATTATTCAGCTGACACTAACAGGAATAAATCTGATCTAAATCCCATAGCTAGGGACAGGGGTGAACTGGTAATCAAATGCATGCGTAACACACATGCAAAGAGCCAAAGATGAAGGGCTCATAATTCTTGGATCAGAGCCTGTTTAGTTGGCAAAATTTTTGGCGAAATGTAACCGTAGCAGTTTCGTTGTTATTTGGTAATTAGTGTCCAATCATGGTCTAATTAGACTTAAAAGATTTGTCTCGTCCATTTCGTCTAAACTGTGTAATTAGTTTTATTTTTTATCTATATTTAATGCTTCATACATGCGTCTAAAGATTCGATGTGACGGAAAATCTGAAAATTTTGGCAAAATTTTTAGCATCTAAACGGTACCTCAGTCTATGATTGCTGCTGCCTTTTGTAGGACAGGAGGAGACCGTACTCTGCACGATTTCAGTGTGATTGGATTGGATGAGCAATTCGTTTTCATCTTTCCATTTTGTCCGCAGCAGATAAGGATGATTTGCCATGGAGCACGTGGGGCCTACACAAAAGAAAGTAAGCCATGCTCTTCTTCTTCTTCTTCTTTTGCCTAGAAATTTCTTCATGGAGATTAATGTTCCAGCACATACACCGTGGAATATTCCCATCAAAACTCTGATTGATCCGGAGCGACATTTCGGACGACACTTTAGTTATAGTTAAAAGGGTGTAAAGTTTTGGGTGTCATAATAGATGTCATATGAATATTCGGATACTAATAAAAAAACAAATTACAGAATCCGTTAGTGTAAACCGCGAGACGAATTTAGTAAGCCTAATTAATATGTCATTAGCTCATGTGTTACTGTAGCACTTTATTGTTAAATCATAGACTAATTAAGCTTAAAAGATTCGTATCGTAAATTACATGTAATCTGTGTAATTAGTTATTTTTTAGTCTATATTTAATACTCCACGTATATATCAAACGTCTAAGGTAATAGGGTGTAAAGTTTTAGGGTTAAAATTAAACAAGGCTTATAGTACAGCCGTACAAACATGATGGAAGAAAGACCACTACTGCTTTCGGCATGCATTTGGACTATTGTGGTCGGTAGGTTTGAAGACTGAAGAGTGCGGTTACGTTCTTTGAAAGAAGCTTGCAAACAAAAGAATGGAGTACTACTAGCTAGAAGTATATCACTGAACTGATGGAGCTCTTTCACTTTACCTTTCCCTTTCTGTTACAGAAGCAGAACAGCTGGAAGATTTACCCTAGGTAGCTACTAGTACCCACCTAGTCCTCGGATGAGTGCTGATGGGGTGAGGTATTTCCATAGACTGTACTCCGTAGATCACATGACTGTAAATGTGGAATATATAGCCAGCATAGGAAGTCCAACGGGCCAGAGTTTGCTCGCGTGCCTCTTTGATGGGGGTTGGGCTTCTCAAAAATAGAGAAGCTAGAAAAACACCTTTGGCTTCGCTGTTTCTGGCTTCAGAAGCCGTTTTTGGTAGAGCTTTTAATTCAGCCGGTAGAGAAGCCACTACAAAAGCCCTTCTAAAGAGAGCCTTAGTTCATATCTTCTCTTCCATCTTTATATACGATAATAGAAGTAGTAGGGTGAGAAATCAAACTCTTACCCACTTCGTTATAACACCAACATAATCTTTGTTTCAATCTATCCTGCTAATAATTAGCTGCTACAATTAACTAATTCATTTCATTTTGACTTTTGGATTTTTAGATTTTTTATTTGATTTGGCATTATTCAACAAGAAAAAAATTCGACAAACTATGGTGAATCTAAATAGGTGCAGCTAATAACTATCTTCACTAGTTGGATAAATCCAGCTAACAACTAAGGCACCGTTTGGATGCCAAAATTTTTGGCAAAACGCTACTGTAGCGTTTTCGTTGTTATTTGGCAAATATTGTCCAATCATGATCTAATTAGGCTTAAAAGATTCGTCTCGTCCATTTCGTCTAAACTGTGTAATTAGTTTTATTTTTTATCTATATTTAATGCTTCATGCATGTGTCCAAAGATTCGATGTGACGGAGAATCTGAAAAATTTTGCAAAATTTCTTGGATCTAAACAGGCCCTAATAGATTGAGAAAGAATGGACTGCCCTTACCACTCCCAACCTTATATGCTTTGTGCCTCGTCTCCCTCCACCAGCACACACCTCAATTCAAGCATGTTGCCAACTTGTCGCCGCCGCCCCTCTTGTCGCTAACTTCTGCCCTTGTCCTATCCTCGCTAACTTCCACTCCACTTCTACCCTTTGCATTGCCAACCTTCTCTATCGCAACCCATCTCCACGCCAACCTCAACCATGAGAAACGAAGACAATGATCGCATAAGGATGGCGGAGAAGACGATCGCTATGCCTAGAGAAGATGCTCAGAGAGTGGATCCCACGTCAGTGCGTGTGATGACACCTTTGAGAGGGCACAAAGGAGGATCTATTATGTAAAGCCTATGAATCACCACATCTAAACTCTACATACTCCCTTTGGGCAACTTTCTAAGGTGTTCCCAGCCAAAACTCAGATGCCAAGGAAGGAGAGTAAACCATGCATGCAGCTCGTCACTCAATACAAATACCATAGAATCGCGTAGTTTCATTCAAAGCATGCATGCAGCCATGTAGGAAAAATGCTTCATTCGCTCGATCGTTCAGTCTTGACTCTTGAGTGACTGCATGCAGCATGCAAACGCTTCGAGTCCCATGCAGCATGCAAGCGCAACAGCACCCACGGAGAAGGGAAGGTGAGATTTGACCAGACGAGAAGAAAAAAGAGAGGCAAGGGTGCCTAAGAGAGGATAGCCATTTAATATAGTCTTGCAGTATTAGCTAATGGATCTAAACAAGCTTCATCAGAGCATCTCCAAGAGTTTGCCAAATCAACTTGGCATCCATCTATTTTTAGCAAAATAGAAAAATTTGTGCTCCAACAGTTTGGCATCCAACTTGGCAAATTTTAGCAACTTGGCAAATCTCCCCCCTCCACGCGCATATTTGCGCGCTGAGCGCGAGCGCGCATTCGGCTTCACGTGCAAATTTAAGCGGGGCTCTTCGTTTCTTAGCGGGGCTCTTCGTTTCTTAACGGGGCTCTTCGTTCCCTTAGCGGGCCTCTTCTTATTTTACCAGGTCCAAATGATAAACTCTTGAAGAGAGTCTATTTTTTCACTTGCCATATATTTTAGCGAGTTGCCAAATCACGATATTTGCCAAGTGAATTTTGGCAAACTCTTGGAGATGCTTAGCAACACAAATAATATTAGCTATGAGGTATTAGCCAGTTAATTGTTAGCTGCTAGTGTATCCAAATAGAATAGTAGTTGTAAGTTTTAGAAACTCGTGTAGCTACTATTGTTCATTACAGAATGCTTGAGTATTTTAGATGGGGAGTATTTTAGATGGGGCTGTAAAATTTTTGGAAGCACAGTAACTCTTTCGCTTTTATTTGGCAATTAGTGTATAATCATGGGCTAATTAGGTTCGAAAGATTTGTCTCGTGATTTGCAACCAAACTGTATAATTAGTTATTTTTTATCTATATTTAATGCTCCATACATGTGTTCAAAGATTCGATGTGACGGAGAATCTTGTAAAATTTTTGAACTTTGAAGCATCTAAACGCAGCCTCATACGTAGATCGTTTGAGATTCTGAGGCTACAGCTGCACGTGTGTCGGGTACAGAATAACTCAGATCTATTTTTGAGCAGCAGCAACTACTGCAGCCCCAACCCAAGCTGCAGCATGCACAGACATACCACTAGTACATATCACTACTCGGCTACTCCTATGAGAAAAGTATCAAAGGTAGATCAGTTCTAATAAGTTCTAGTTCTAACAACGAAACCCTGAACATGGAAGCAAAACCCCGAGTGCTCGCATGCTACTGCTAATAGCTTTGCAATCAAGGTTTCACCCGTTAAAGTTTAGTAACTCCTCTAAAATTTAGTGATTCTCATTTAGTTTCATCCACTAAAGCAGTTGTCCCACATACGTTTTAGTCACTTTTAGCTACCATTTGTAAGTTATTAAACTTTAGTGACCTCTAGTAGGGATATTTGATATTTTAGTGACTAAAGTTTAGGGACTGAACTTTGGAGGGGCGAACCCAACGTGCCCACGGTCTACACGTACTGCACCGGGTATAGTGCCATTTCTGTGGCACTTTGTGCCTACGCGCATTGGGAATGCAATAATTTTCAGCACCGGTCAGCTCAGTGTCCGAAGCTTCTAAATATACTCGGCTCCTAGTACGCTACAAGATCATTAAATATTCCTAGCAACTAAAAGGCAGGTATTTTATACGTACAAATCGGTTTTGTCAGAGAGGACGCAGCTCTTCCCAAATCGTAGCTGCTCCTCTGGATAAAAACCGTAGTTTATTTTGCTGCTGCTACGTTGCATCTCCATCCATCACGCATATTCTTTCACGTAGCAACCTGCACTGACAGAGTTAGCACTGCCCATGCTCCGATGCATGTGAGATCACTGGTCATGCATCACTTGCTGCACTTCTAATCCAACTCCAGCTTAAGCAGTGTCTGCTCTCGGTAGGAGGCACAAATTATTGTACGCATGGAGCATCGAGTATTGTACTTCGTGAATCATCCAGCACACGTACACTTGGAACTCGTCAGTTAATTGTGGCGCGAAACTCTAAGCAAGGACAGCCAATTTTTGTACCCTACCTTTGTTAGGCCATGCTTAGTACAATATGGACATGGCTAATATACTGCCGAATAAATTACCACGTCGTAGGATGTTTCTAGACCGAACTTATCCATCTGCTTATTAGCTTAGGAATGCTCAGGAGGATTGGACAAAGGCCCAAGCAAGGCAGTCAAACTTCAACGCAGAAGGGTAAAAAAAATCTTGCATTGGAGGTTTGGAGGGCCATGCCATTTCCATTTATTTACTGCATTTCACACACCAGTAAAGAAAGATGCAGCTAGCACAACTTTTTCACGTACCCCAACCTCGCAGTGAATGGTGAAGTGCAGTTCCGGTTGGTCAAATCTTGCCTCGAGTTAAAGCCGGCCATGGGCAGCCGGCCGGCTCTCTCCTCGTGCAGGCCATGAACTGATTCGCATATCCCATGCGCTTTTGCATGCATCCCCCTTGAATCTTTGTAGCCCAGCTTTCGCCATGGATTTCTTTCTTTCTTTCTTTCTTTCTTTCTTTCTTTCTTTCTTTCACCCCGCTTTACTGCTTTCCGTTTTGCATCTCTAGCTGCTTGTCGTTCTTGCTTCTCTCCTTTTTTTCTTTCCTTGGCGTTTTTATCTTTTCAGGCCGCAAAGTTCTGGGCTTCTGGCAAAGATCGCTGGATGCTGCGTAGTGGATACGGCCATACCCCATACGGGTGGCCGGCCGGTCCCCCGTCCCTGTGTACCATCGATTTCAAAGCGTATTTGAGCTATGACATGATTCAGCAGCTAGGATATAGGAGTATACCCAAAGGAAAAGCTCACTGCCCATGCGGTGCAACGATGACCACACTAAACAAGCACGCACGCACGGTTATTTTTGCAGCACTGAACTGAACTGAACAAAACAGCTTGGAAAGGGAAGGGAGTGCGGTACACTCTGCTACTGGGGGTAGGAATCCTTGAAACCGTTAAAAACTAGCGCAAGGGTTAGTGGTTGGATCACGCACCTTTTGGTCAAGATTTGCACGGCAGCCAATGCACAAGGACACAGGCAAAATCACTCACTCCACCACTAACAGTGTGCCTGAAACAAAACAAACAAACATGGAGCCGTGCTGTCCTCCTGGTAAAAAAGAGGAAGGGCAAAAGGCATTCATCAGAGTGAACATCGTTCACTGATGAACATCCAGGTAAATAGCTTTCTATCGTGGCTCTTTGCTCAGTCATGTGTGACCCAATAACTCCCGGACCATGCATTTAGATGCGGACCTGCGCCATGCATGTCCAGTCGAAGCCAGGATAAGCACATGAAAGAGTACATACTCCACATGAAACTCAACAGAAACATCTCGCCATGCCTGCTTCACTTCATCTCGCCTGATCTGCGTACCATGATGGTGTAGTGGTTGGCGGCTGACCACCCAGCTTTCCGCAGATTCTTTGGTTCTTTCAGGCCAAAAACAAAGCAGCATCCATGTAGCTGCCAGGAGAACACCTGGCCCAGTGGAAATGATGCAGGAGTATGCTAGTGCCATTTCCTGACATCAACGGGTGGGTAGAGCTGTAGCCGCCATGATCGGACGCAAGACGCAACCATGCAGGCCCACGAGGCCTACCTACGGCCTCAGCCTCAGCCTCAGCCCTCAGGGCCCTGTTCGGCAGGCTGTTTTTTTGGCTTATAAGCCGGCTGTGGCTGATTTGCTGTGAGAGAAAAACACTGTTCCACGGCTGATAAGCCGTGCTGATAAGCTCAGCCGAACAGGGGGCAGGCCTCGAGCGGCAACAGTGCGGCCGTGGACCGTGGTAAAAGAGTGGCAGAGATGTCGAGGCGTGGACCTAGTTCCTAGTGTGCCCTGCAGCTGATCCAAATTCGTAGCGGAATATCCTTCTGCTGGCGCGAATATATTCTCTGCGTTAGGTCGTCTACGATTTTAAAAACGTTCATGGTCACTGTACTTCTATCCGATGGGGCCTGTCTAATTGGAGCATGTTCAAGGTAAGCATCTGCACGAATGCCTCGCGGCCTTTCGCAGAACAGTGGCTGACGTTCTGCGAACCTTGACGAGACAAGTTCAGCTCATACTCGTCTTGTCTGCGAAACGAGAGCTTCTATGTCGCACACAAATTGAACAGCCCAGCTAGTGGCCCAGTAATGGCTGGCCCATATAAACCTGTCACAGGCAGCCCACGTGCGAACTGGGTGAGGCCGCCTATCGCCGTGTGGAATGTGGATGCGCTAGCAGGTTATTTAGCCTTTTCCTTTTTCTGGATACTCAAAAAAAAAGCTTTTCCTTTTTCTTTTCTTTGGGCTCTGGTTTTCTTCTAATCCTTGTATCAATAATTTGTTGTTATGTTATTTCCAATTTTTCAAGATTTTTTGCATGCATTTGAAATTTTCAAACTCTTGACCTAAAAGAATTTGAAATATAATTAATCGGAGGTGATCCATGAACTAACTAACAAATGTTGTCAGGTGCGGGAAGGCATCTCACTCTCCCATCAATAAGGTGTCAGCGGCCATGGAGCTTCTCCACCAAAGAGTCGCTGACACGGAGGCGAGACAGCAGAAAAGGCGAGGAGGGAGGTGCAATGCTCGATCTGGTTTTGAAACGTCCAGATACAACAATTGCAACATACGTCTGAAAACAATAAAATATTTAAAACATGCATCTAAACCACTTGCAAAAAAACCTAAAAAATACTTGAAATCATCGTAAACATACGCAACATCCAGATAAAACATTTCCATCATATGTGTGATATGAAACATTCAGATAAACACACTTGCAACATACGTCGAAAAAACAGATGCAACATTGAGATCAGGAGCTTGCAACATACGTGTACAACCATTGTAGCATGTGCAATATCCTAATCTACTTTTACAACATCCGTATAAAACACTTACAACATACCTCTAAAACATTTAAAACAAACGCTTGCAACATGTAGTTTCAGCGTGAACATCTCCTTACTGCTTGGGAGAATGGAGGCTCGTTGGCATGTGGAGGCCCGCAACCGCGCACCGAAACCAGGAGAGGGCAGCCACGCGCCGCATCTGGTAGGGCTGGTAGTCGAGCGCCACATGAGGGAGCAGAGGCAAGCGCCATGTGTAGGAGCGAAATGGAGTGGAGCGAGGCGTGCGGGAGTTGATTTTGTTTTTGGGCCATACTAGCGCCTGAACGTTGAGATGCACGCGCGCGTTCGGACGTCCGCGCACCCGCATGCTGCTGCGCCTACACGCGTTGTTTCGTGCCCCACGCATGCTGCTGCTGCTACGTCTGTGCGTGCGTGCTGCTGCGCATGCTGGCTTGCTAGCCTGCCCACGTGCTTCGCGCCCCGCACCTGCTGCTGCTGCGCCTACACCGGAGGGCATGTGCGTGAGGCCCGCCCAGCTGCATGCAAGAGAGAGGGTGGGAGCATAGCGTGAGTACCCGTGTTGACCCCGGTGCATGATCCACCATGTGGGACTAAGCTTGGTGGTGTAGGGGTGCCTGGTTCTGCGTCCTTTGGGTGGTGGCCCGCTCTGGCGCTCTGCATGTGTGCATGCACTTTGACCACGGAGTTCTCGGCCATTTGGACATTGACCACCGCCCGCTGCATGCATGTCGGACATCCGTGTGACAGAGATAGGTAGCGCTGAATGGGTGTGTGCAGCGTGTGTGTGCCCGCGAGTCAGACGCGTGGGGAGGAGCACCTGCTGCAACATACTAAAACCAGGTGAAACAATTGAAACATATGTGTATAACTACTGCAACATATAACAACATCCAAATAAAAACACTTGCAATATACGTCTGAAATAGGTGAAACATTTGGAAACATACACTTGCAATATACATATGCAACATCCAGATGAAAACATACAACATCTAGATGAACCAGATAAAACATTTGGAATCACACTTACAACATACGTGTATAGCCAATGCAACATATACATCCGATGAAACACTTGCAACATACGTTTAAAACAGTTAAAACATTTCAAACATACACTTGCAACACACGTGTATAACCATTGCAACATATGCAACACCAGATCTACTTTTGTAACATCTAGATGAAACATATGCAACATACATCTAAAACGCATGAAACATACGGTTGCAACACGTGCTCATCTACTTGTTGCAGCCCAATAAAGGTTGATGCGGGCACGGCGGAGCGCAGCGCGAGGCACGAGACGCGGGTAGCACGCTGCGCGAGGTGCTGACGGTATGAGGCACAGGCGGGTGTGCACGGCACGCGGTGCGAGGTGGGTCTGGTACAACCGTGCGAGGCGTGAGGTGTAGGAGCGCACGGCGCGGGGCGGGAGGCGCAAGGGCACGCGGAGCGAGGCGGGTCTGTCTTGTTCGGATGGATAGACGTTCTTATAGGAGCATTACCATTTGTTTTTTAGGCGAGCAACACGTGTGGCAATGAGTGGAGCGAGGTGTGGTAACATTACCGCCGGTTGATATGCTGGCCCAAAATACCTGTTTATGGGCTAGACAGACGTATTTTAAAGTAAGGAATACAAGTTGGGATGTGAATTTGTGACATAAATGCACCTGCCTCCATTAGATCAATAGTAGTTGGTCTCATGCTGATAATAGCCTGTCAAAAGCTCTGTGCAAATTTGAAAGGTCCATGTTTCGCCCCCAAAAAAATGAAAGGTCCATTACTTCCAAAATTTTCTAATACGGAGTAATTCAGGTTCACACCACTAGCACGAGTTAAAATAGTGGGTGCACTGTCCAAGCTATAGTAGATGTGTTGTGCTTGTGCTTGGTCCTTGAGAACGGGAACCCAGTGCCTGCACAGTTCGGACGGCCCTGAACTAGATCTAGATGTGTCCCCAGACCCCATACCCCAGCAAGTAGCAAGCGAAGCGGCTCGCCAGGCGCCAGCAAGTCCAGCTGCGGCCAGGGGCACTCGGGGTCAACCTGTCGGGCACCCACCCAACAACGCTCCCACACTGCTCCCGTTTCATATATATCCCGACGCTGCCCGTGCCCTGCCTGGGAGCTTCCTTGTGTGCAAAAAAAGACGCGAGCCTTGACTTGGGCGGCCTCGGCAACGCATCCATCCGCACGGGGGAGTGAGCAGAGGACAGAGGAGCCGGCGCCTGGCCACCGAACCGGTCACGCGGGCGAGGAAATTCAGCAAAGTCGCGCGGTCGTGCGCTGTGCCACCGATGCTTCTTCCTTCCTTCGAAAGCGCGTCCGTCTGCGTGGGCGACTGGGCGTGGCCACGTCCTCGTCGGCGACCTGGGAAGATCCTGACGTGCCGAAACCGAGATGACTTTCATGTGCGCCGCATCGGCTGGCGGATACGGAATCTGTCACAGCTCGGCGGCGGGCGACCCAAGAATTAAGGCGCGGTGAGTCGGTCCGCTCGCGCGTGCTTGGCAGCGCCGGCGTAGCAGAACAACACAGGCCTGGGTGAAGAAAATCTCAAGTGCAGAATTCACTTCACGAAGGGGGTTTGCAGCTGCGGAACCGTGTACAAGCAATGCGTGCGTTCTGGCAAGATCTTGGCTTGCTTGCCAGGTAAAACACGTTTCGCCACCAGTTATGCACGTCCCAGGTGTTGAATGACCGAACGAGGGGAAGTTGCTGGAGCCGGCCGGCCGGCCGGGACATGTCCAATTGCAAAGGCACCTGTTCAGTTATACTAAATTCAAAAGGCGAAACCTTTTCTTAACCCGGTCATTGAGTCGTCTCCAATAAACAAGACGGGAAGGTGTAACTGGACGCATACTTTGTGGCGCTCTTGCTGAACAATGCCTACCCTTGGTCTAGAGCTAACCTTATTTTTCTTTGTACCAGACGTTATTGCAGCATGGTGACGCTGGTACATGGCGCACGAACGTTATGGCACGTTGCACATTTGTTTGGACACAAACCTGCACCGTCCATGCTCATGCGGATGAGTTTTGGAGAAGAAGCAACACTTCAGTTTCAGGCTAAGGAAGTATCTTGCTTCAAGAAATGTACAACTTATCTCAAGGTATCACCTGAGGAAGGCCTAGCTGATGTACGTACTTCCATTTGCCAGGGCTTCGCTTATGTTGTAATATGTTATGTTGTCAGTTATCGTCAATTATACATACGTGATACGTATTGTATAGGAAATCTGGAACGACAAATGCAAGAGAGAGAGATCTCCAGAACCATCTCTGTTCTTTTTATGGCATCGCCTTCAAAATCAAGGAAGATCCACCGAAGAGACATCTTCTCATCACGGTTTGTTCTTTCTTGCTTCGTTCTATTAATTTGTTTCTTGAAGCTTAGTCTTTCTAGTTCCGCCATCCGTTAGCGTGCCTCACTAGGCGCTCTTCTTATTTCTTCTTTTAAGTGCATGAATGAGGCCCGTGTTTTCTTGCTGTAACAAGATTCTCGAAGGACTCGGCAAGGTGACCAGAGAGAGGGTGAATAGAAGGCTGGAAGCCTAATCCAATTATCTTTCAATATTAAATAAATTGTTCTAAAACATTACATCTCTATTTTCTGCAGCATTGACTGGTTATGTTACTTTTTTTTTGGTGGACTGGAGCTTCATGCTAGCTCAATGCAATTCTGGAGTTGTGTCAAGTTCAATTGCGCATATTGATAATATATCTGCGAACATGCTGGTATTCCATTTATAACTTTGTGCTTCTATTTGAATCCTTATGACAGGCTTTTATTTTATTTCAACTGAACATCTTTTGTATCCTTTCATGTATGAAGTGTGATCTAAAGTACTATTAAGTAGCATCGTCAGTGTATTTTAACTTTGTTTGTTGTAGCATTCTTGTAGTGTAGAGTTTGACTCTTTTTTTTGAGGGGGTAGAGTTTGACTCTTCACATCACTGAGCTCAGTTTTTCTACTAAAAAATCTGGAGTTGTTGAAGTAAGACAAATTTATTCATCTATCCTACCATGAATGTCTTTGATATTGCGAATTGTATAGTTAGTATAATAGGACTGTTTACTGCATAATCTATTCCATGCAATAAGTTATGTAAAATGACTCTTTTCTTTTTGTGGATGGTATATTTTCGTGTGCATTAATTATGCTGTCGTCTTTCCTCTGTTGCAGGTGTTCCCTCCAGGCAATTGGTTGACACACTCTATGGTGCGGTCAACTTATTCTATTGATGCGAAATGGCTTAGAGCCTAATGATCACAAGAGCCTCGGTAGCACCTCAGGTGGGTTTGACTTCCCATGAGAGCGAATTTTCCAGTGGTAGACAACGTTCCCATCGACACCGAGGCGCCTATAGTTTCTTCGTCAATCCCGAGGAATTATGAATGAGTTGGTTTCTTCGTTAATCTCGAGGAATTGTGAATGAGTTGAGTCATGAAAATATCAGTTTCTTCGTCAATCTCGAGGAATTATGAATGGGTCCTGTGGTTTCTTTGTTAATCTCGAAAAATTATGAATGGGTTGGTTTCTTCGTCAATCTCGAGAAACTGTGAATGGGTTGAGTCATGAAACTGTGAGTTTCTTCGTCAATCTCGAGAAATTGTGAATAGGTTGTCATGAAAATGTGAGGTTTCTTCATCAATATCGAGGAATTGTGAATGAGTTAGGTCATGAAATGTGAGGAATTGTGAATGGGTTGGGTCATGAAAATGTGAGGCATGTTGCATCATGCCATTCTAGTATCATGCTATTCTGGTAGAGTTGGATAACTTCTTTGGATATTGCTTATATGGAAATATTCACTTTCCCACTTTAACCTTTTATTATCCTGTCACGGCACTTCGTGAATTGTGATTTTTAGGATTTTCTCACTTTCTTTAACTTTTCATTATCATGCCATGACACTTCGTGAATTGTGACTATTGTCTATGTATTTTTTTTTCATAATTTTCTTGGAATTTGATAAATTTGAGGGGCAAGACATATTTAATGGAATGCCATATTTATTGGAATCAGATCTTGTATCTGTTATAAATGTGAACATTTTGTCATTATTAATCCTTATGTTATTGGAGTTGTGTGTTCTTGTATCTGTTATAAAGGTGAATCTTTTGTCATTATTAATTCTTATGTTATTGTTGTATATATCTTACGTGGTAGAATTACTTTACAAAAATGGATAGATGATTCTGCAAAAGTCAATATGCATCTTCCAGTGAAGACTCTCTGATGGCAAATGTTTCATTGAGGGCCCCAAAGCCTGCTGACTGAGCTGCTACTATTTTTGTAGTTGTCGTTGCTTTCTGTTGCTGCTGATTAAGCTGTTGGTGCTGCTATTTATGTTTTGCCTTTTGAGGGCCTCAAAGCAAATTGATGTTGTCTATTTTCTTAGGATGTCCACTGATGTTTCTTATTTATGTGAGATGTTTAGAGTTGATTTGAACCTCTTCTTTTTTATATAATTTAGTATTTGACTTGTTCAGTTATAGATGTGGTGATTATTGTGTGTGAGGGAGCAATACAAGGTGTAGTTGTTTGCTAGCTTTGATGTGTTTGTTGGCTGTAATCTTTTTTACTAGGTAAATTATTTTGCTAGATTTGATGTTTGTGTGTGCATGTGTGATTTTTTTGTTGTGCTGTTGTTGCATCTTGGATGGTGGAGCAGTAATAAACTGCAATTGTTGTTTTACATGCATAGATAACTTATTAGGAGTGGTTGTTGCGACAGGTATTATGTTCAGATTAGAATGAGGAAGAGGTAGCCAGAAATCATGACCAAAGGAGTCAGAGCTTTGTGATGGTGAGAGGCACAACGATGATGAGACTTTGGGATGGCAAGCACAACACAGTAAGAAAAGAGAAGAACTGCAGCTGCAACATATCAATTCAGTTAGTCCTCGCAAGAGCAAAAGCAAAAACAAAAAAAAGTTGAATGTGTATACTTGTGCACTACAGGCGTGCATCAACTCTGCTATGCTCTTTAGGCTCGGTTGATAATTTTTAGTTGTATTTGTTAACGGTTTTTGGATCAACTCTGCTGTTGTTGCAAAAACCAAATCGAACCAAGAACAAAATTGTGAGACAAATTTAGAGGACGACTTGCTTTGTTTCGCAAGATCAACTACTTTCACAGATGTGTATAGACAAAGGCACTCACTCTCTCATCCGTGGATCTCTCTCGGCACTCAGAGTCCGGTTAGACTTAGCAAACTACAACCTAGAGATTGAACACTTAAAACTAGAAGTGATAGTTGGTTTGGGGCAGCTCTCCTCTTATTTATAGCCATATTACATATTTCAAGCTCGCCCTTAGATATTTCCATGAACCAATTAAACCCAGGGTTAAAATGGTCCAAGTTGAGATCTGTGATTCGCCTCGACGCAAGATTTTCAATGACGCCACGTGCCGCCCTGAACTCCTTCTCGGGTTTTGAGGACTAAACCCGGCAAACCGTCCGGCCGTAGTTTTTGAGGCCGAAACTATCAACCCTAGCTAGAGAAGCGTATCCGCTACGCCTCCTCTATGATCTCGACGTGTGTCACCATCTATCCTCGACCGCCTGATCAACAAGTCCTTGCGCCTCGCCGTCTTGACTTGGTTGTGGTAGAACCACCTAATCTAATGCTCTCCCAAGAGTACTTGTCTTCCATTAAACACTAAGTACCCAAGAGAGAACACTAAACTATGCAGTTCCGTCGAGCACACCCGAGGGATAACTCGAAAATCCATATTTTTCCTCAGGATCATAAATGAGAAATAAAGCTTACAACATTGTAGCCATTTCTTACATCACTTTTAATACAACATCAGAGTAATTCATTATTTGATAATAACAGCGGACTGTAAAATGTTATTCAGAGTTTCAGCAAAAATTCAAATTTAGTTAATGACAAGTTAAATATTAGCATGATGACTTTATATACATGAAATAATAATAGGTTATAAATTTTTCCTTGGAAAACATTTATGTGGAAACTTTAAATAACTCTATGTCCGCACGTAAAGGAAATCCTCGCTGAGCCCACCAGGAGGTTTCCACCCACAAGTGTCAGCTCCAAAAACATTTGTCACCTGCAACAGGGTAGAACAAATCCTGAGTACTCAATTGTACTCCGCAAGACTTACCCGTTAGGAGAAAAGAAAAGACTCCAAAGATATGCAATACTATCGGGCTTGTGGGTGTATTGCATCTGCAGGAAGCATTACTAAACATGCATCCTTATATTCAAATTTTTATTAGCAGTCATCATTAGTTCATTAACTAACCATCCTGGGTAAGCACCTATGCTACTTTCAAGCAGGTGGTAAGCAATCAAAACCATTTTTATCTCATTTCAAGTTATAGTTTTTACTACGGTGCTAGACCATAGCCAAGTCGTACCATCACGTAGAAATGGTGATTCGCGAATCAATGTAGCCCAGCTGCGTATCCCGAAAAACACACGCCTCGCTTGTACCCTAGGCACAAGCAAGACCAACCCGTTCCGCTCCTATCAAGGGGGTCCAAGTCTCCATTCAAACTGGGACTCCAAGCCCCCAACACTACAGCCCGGCCTCAGTATGGTGCTTAGACCTCCTACCCAATAATCCACCATAATAGTCAGTCTAAAAAGAGCTAGAACCCATGACAAGAGAGTAACAAGTCTTTCCGCTCCCATAAGCAAGTATGTGCTCAGATAATAAGTCTGTGACCTGACTAGTGTCCACGGCAACGGACGGTCCTCAATCGACACAGGCGGGACAAATGCAACCGGAGCTCCGCTCTGTTGCCCAACCAAGACCAAGCCCATCCAAACTTAGTCCCACCCGGTCTCCAATTATTATTCATAATTATTCTATATGATAGTAACATGATAATAATAGTAACAATAACATATTTCCTATCTTTCGTGAGTGACAGGTAATCACTCGACTTCTTTCGGGATCCTATAGCATGGCAAGTTACTCAACCCTGTTATACTAGTACAACTCATGGGATAAGGATATATATATATATATATATATATATATATATATATATATATATATATATATATATATATATATATATATATATATGCAAGTGGATTTCATTCGACTCCTGAAACTTAATGCACAAGCATAAAGTAAAGTGCAGAATAATAGGGGTTATGCACCGGAGCTTGGCTGGGTAAGATATAACGAAAAGTTAGCATTCCATGATGGCGGCACGATCATTAGGACACCATCCTTTCTATTACTCCAATCAGCTCCATGATCCGTCATTGTTTCTATTATAATATACGTGAATACAACGTAGAGATGTAAATAATTGACGGCAACCGCAACCTCGTATCATATGATTTCGCCCCTCAGGCTAACGATTAACTTTATGGCTACCGTACTAGGCTTCGTATCTATATTATCAATTAAAGCGTTATATCCCAACAACCCAAGGTATTGCTTTATTCATTTTATCGATTTAATATTCTAACTAGGGTTCATTCGCTACCTTATCAAACTAATTATTTTGAAGCTACAAAAACTGCAATGGGCATGTAGTAATACTAAGAATCTACTGTAAAATTTCTAGAATCAATACTATCACGGATTAATCATATAAATCCCTACAAGTTTACATTTTAACAATAGTTAAGCATGTTAAACTATTTAAAACAAAAAACAATATCGAAATGCTTTAGAGCTATGTGAAACAAATACACTAACAAGTAGATAATGATTTTAGGAACCTAACAAAATTAGTTTCACAATTTTTGGATACCTACACAAATTTCCATAGATTTTACAAGTTGGCTTCATAAACTAAATTGGAAATGCATTTAGGAAATGAAAAGGGTTGGCGGCTATGAATCGGCCCAACAGCACAGTGCGGCTCACGCGAGCGCGGTCGCGCATGCAGCAGGCCGGCCCAACAAGTGGCCCGCGACGGGGGAGCCCGCATGCGCGCGACAATTATGCAAAAGAGGGCTCCAACTTTTAGGAAATCGAGTGACTCAATGAACTACTGTTTCCACAGATAGCCGTTTCACGACCAAGTCCTCGTGTGATTTCGTCATCGCAACTAGGCGGTCCATGGCACCAACGCGCTCGCCGACGTGGCCATGGCCGGCACTCCGTGGCCACGCCAGCCACCCAGGGGCCGAAGCAGCGCACTAAGAGGGCTGACAGGGACCTACGAGCCAACGTGCAACGGTGAGGAGCGAAAAAGAGCCCCACAGTACACTACCGAATGCTTCCCGCGACGACGGCGAAACCGCGCGACGGCGTTACTGTTCCGGCGTCCTAAGGCGCTAACGGAGAAGTAGAGGTGTGTTGGTCATTCTTAACGTCATTACCAAAAGTAGACTTAGTTTTCTAATTCTGATAACGGCGCCAAAAATGCCGAACCTATCCCTCATGCCACTTAAGCCAAGTTGTCATCCCCAGCATGACATGAGAGACGCGGTATTGAAATATGCAACTGCTCTTCTAAATAAATAATAAATAAGATCTGCAAGCGCACAGATTAATACCGATGTAGCATTTTAACCGAGAAGTATTCCAGGTATCGTTATTTATATTTTTACCACTGGGAAGGGATTACTAATATCAATGTTGATTATGGAATGGAATATAGGAATGAGTATCAATCATTGCATGTATAAGTGAGAGCATTCATCTATCTCTTGCATACAGGGGTAAGTGTCACATAAAATATAGATAAAGTATGAATGGTGACAAAGATAATTAATCTGATCAGCTAGCCACATATAATAATGATAAGCATCTCAACAGATATTCTAGCAAGTCATTAGCATGGTATTAGGACGAACTATAAGGATATTTTCTAAGTTATTCTTAACTATAAAGTCTAGCATATCATAGTTAGTGCAAGTACACTTGGCAATCATTGCGAGAAAGGACTACGTCCATGCATAGTGATATTATCAAGGAAGATGAGAAATATAGCAATCACTCCCCCGTAATAATGTTGCTCTGCCTGCCTTACACACGGGAGGGGGACTATATAAGAACCAACGAAGCTGTCATCATCGCGGACCACCCCACGATCCGGCATATAAGGTGCAATCGCAGATAAATATGGTCTAAGCACCACGCCTACACAATATTTATCATTTACCCATGGATCTGATGGATAAACGCTATACGATCCTAAATATGTATATAATTCCAATCTAACTAAGCCAAGCGTATAACTACGATAAACTAAGAACAATATAATCGCAAACATAAACAAGTAGAGCATAGTCATAATCAATATATTGAAATAGAACAAAGTTGTATTCATAATATTGAAGAACAAAGATGAACAATGAAGAACAGTAAAGGAATTACCAAGAATCCTCTTGACAGATCCGGAAACCAATCGAAGATTGACTCCTTCTAGTTCTAATCCTATGTAGCTATGCTATACTAGAGATCTAGTTGATGTGGTGACTCTAGGGCTTGATCAGAGACTCTCCTCCTGAGATTAGGGTTTGAGGAATTGAGAATGAGGGAGTGCCTCCTCTAGGGGCCAGGGGTCCTGCTTATATAGCCCCCTCAAGTGAACGTGGGCCGTCGGATCAAACCGACATTAATCGCACGGTTTTCCTTGATCCCTTAGGTCGGTGGAGCATAATCCGTGAGACGGAGCCTGATTGGCTCTCAGGCCAGGCGGGCGCCCTAGGGAGCAGGGCGGGCGCCCTGCCTCTGTGCCCGTTAGGCCTCCCGTTCGATCTCGTGGTTTCTGGAATCTTCTAGATGATAGAAAATCGGTGAACACGTTATTATCTCTATGTAAACCCGACGTGTGGGCCTTTCCTCCGTATTTTCTGATAACCCCCTGCAGAAACAGACAAACACCAAAACTCGTAGAATTCTGTCAGATAAAACCCTAAGTCTAGGTGTTGGTTGCATTTGGATCCTTTTCTTTATTTATTTGATAACTATATTTGGTACTTAAGGA
The DNA here is from genome assembly GCA_022457205.1 of Saccharum spontaneum. NCBI lineage: Eukaryota > Viridiplantae > Streptophyta > Magnoliopsida > Poales > Poaceae > Saccharum > Saccharum spontaneum. The sequence goes on along the minus strand of CM039594.1, from coordinate 58,582,630 downwards.
CCGTCAACAAACTCCCCCAAGCTTACCTCTTGCTCGTCCCTGAGTAAGGATAGACTCATTATGGATCAGAAGTTGCTGCAACGCCTTTGAACGTTGACGGTACATATGCTTTCAAATAAGGTCTCATCCCTGAGTTAGAGTAAACTGTCAAGACTTAAAACTTACTCATTTTACCTTTCACCATGGGGCTTGCAACCGTCACCTGCATCTTGAGTGGTTAAAAGATAGAACGGTCTAGTCAAACGCCATGTCTCTTATTCTTGATCAGCTATAGCTCTGGAGTTTTTTTTGCAAATTTTCAAATAAAACTCAGAGATTCCTTGTATGACTTTCTCGGGTCTCTCTTTTGTGGTATTTCTGGATCCTTACCAAGGCAGTAATGGTATATGCCTTCTCTCTCAAAGTATGTGATATTTATAGTATAAGGCGTAGTGACATTGCCTTCTCTCTCACCCTACTCTAATAAGGCTTTGATATCTGGAGCTCATAGGTGGGAGATACAGTATACATACTCATAGAACATTTATTGCATAGTCAAACCATGGATCCAGAGAAACAAGTCAATAAGTCAAATCAAGATGTGCATGTGTGGTGAATGAGTGGTGTATGGTGATGATGGTGATAACAAAAGTCTAATGCTCTTTTTGAGGGAATACATATCTTTCTTGCTTTTTAAAACTTTTGAGGGGAATGAGATGCTCTATTTTTTTTTCTCAGGTGGGTATCTTGTACCCCTAATTCTACTGTCGGACACTTGTCCATTTTTACCTCTCGTCTCACTTTTTCTTTCTTCGAGGTTCCGAGCACTTGCTCCTTTTTATTTCCTCGTATTTATATTTTTTTAGAGCAATCTCCCTCTTTTGAAAATATAGCAAGTGGTAGTAGAAATGACTTGAGCATTAACTTCACAGGGAATAACAGGAATGGGATAATGTTTTTGGCTATTCTCTCCCGGGTCAGGAGTAGAATAATTTTGGGTGAATCTGGAGATGGAAATGAGTGGATATATGTGGATGCGTACTTCCGGAGTAGAAGCAGCATGTATGAGTGAACGTGCAAGTGAATCTTGATTTTAACCACATGACAAGTTCCTAAGGGTCTACACAGCTTGACCACACTCAATGCCCATAAGCATTAAGTAGTAAAAGTGCGGCTCTTATTCTAACAAGCATGTATATATGGCTGTGGTAGGAATTTAAACTCTCATCATACAGGAACTCATCATGCAACATTTTAAAGATTTTCAAAGATAAAATTCTCCAGAATTCTAGCATCTCTAGGAACAGATAAACAGCAGCTCAACCTTCCCATATCATATCCGCTAACAACTTAGACTTCAGATCAAGTTCTCTTCCCACTAGTTCAGGTTTAGAGCCAGTTTTAAATTATAACAGTTATGTCTAAACTAGAGAGAGAACAAATTTGAAAATTAGGCAGAGCAACTATTCATCATATCCATGCTAGAGTTTTATTTTCAAGATTCAGTTTAGCATAGCTACTTTATTTATTTATTAAACTAAGCAAATATATATAAACACAAAATATTTATTTGGGTTTTCATGATTATGCATCTTTTTATTTTAATAAAGCATAGGTATAAATGTAGATAAAAATACTTATCGGGATAAATGGGGGTGCTCTCCCCCAAGCTGGATCTTGACGTAATTTCTTCTGATGTAGCTAGCAGGTGCAGAGGTGTATTTGAATGTCGGCAGCACCCTGACAACGATTAGGATATCCTCCGTCTGCTAGTCTTCCTGAATTCTGTGGAGCTCAAATAGACAACAAAGCTTCGTGAAACTTGATTAAGCGTTAGCATAAATATCTAGCCTTTATCATGTTTGAGCTTCCTTAGTAAATGTCACTCTCTACTTTTATTTTCATTTTTATAGAACAGAAAAAATATATATTATTTTTTTATGCCACCACAGTGAATGTACTTATGTGTTTTATGCTACTCGCATACTCACATGGGGCTTACTGTTTTTAACAATTTTTTTTAGACAGAATGAACATGATTAACTGAGCAATAATTAAAGGGAAAATGATAACTACCAAGTTTACCTCTTGGCACGGCGTTCGGTGTTTTTAAGTCCTCCGAACAGGACTTCTTTTCTTCTTAGTTGTCCTGGGATTTGGGTGGCGTAAACGGTGGTTCCGGCAGCGCCTCCTCTTCTTGTGTAACTGTCTTCGCTTTCCATACCCGACTTGGTGCTTCGGTCTCCTGTTGTGTATCCTCGGGCCTTATGACCTCTCCTTCATAGTCTGCCCATACGTCCTTGATGGTTTGCCTCCTTTGGTTACGGTTACGTCGCCTTCTTCTTGTCCTGACCTGCTTAGAATCTTCAACTATATAGTTAGGGTCATTAAAGTAGCGGCGTACCTTCTCAGAGGGGAAATGCATATGGACTTCTCCGGTTCCAATGTAGATGATTGCTTTGACGGTGCCTAGGAACGGTCTTCCTAGGATGATGGGTGGATCGTACTCGTCGTCTCCCATGTCAATGACCTGAAAGTCTGTATGGACAAAATGATCGTTAATTTTAACAAGGACATCGGTTACTATACCTTCGACCTTTCGAGATGTCTGATCTGCCATCTGGAGCTGAGTGTATGTTGGTTTTAAGGGCATGGTCCCGTACAAGAGCTGATAGGTGACTGTGGCCATTATGTTGACGCCTGATCCAGTGTCGCAGAGCGCCTTCTGAAAGGAGTATCCATTGATTGAGCACTCAATGCTTGGCATACCTGGGTCGTCCTTCTTGTTCAGGAAGGGCGACTTGAGTCGACCATCTTGACCTCCTTGAACTGCAGTGACCATCTTAGCTGATTCGGTCCATCCTTGGTTGTTCTTGTTCTGCTTGATCCTCCTGTTGGTCCTCTTCCTTGGTTCATGTTGGGTTGCTCTGGGATTTGTGTAATCTTGTTCTTGAAGGAAAACGTCTCCTTCCTCCCCTTGATGTTGAAGTTGATCTTCGCAGCGCTGGCGTAGATGACAGCTCCCGAGGTGTTCAGGAATGGCCTTCCTAGAATAACTGGTGACCTCTCATCGGACCCGGTCTCTATCACCACGAAGTCAGCTGGAGCATACGAGGTACCAACTCGGACACACATGTTCTTTAATATTCCTTTAGGAAAGCTTAGTGTCCGATCTGCAAGCCTGGGCATAATGTTGACGCTGGAGCCAAAGTCACAGAGTGCTTCTGGGAAGTCCACCATGCCGATGGAGATCGGGATGACGGGGCGTCCTGAATCGCCTCTCTTGACTGGCAGAAGGTCATTATGTACTCCGACAGCAGGATTACTCCAATATTTACCTGCATCAAACATGTCTACAAGATTTGCAGATTCTAATCCTTCCGGTTGTGATGGTATACCGGGGTTAGTAGCAGGAACAACAGCAGCTATTTGATTTAACTGAGATTCAATCATTTTATTAAAGCTAATTTGGTTTTTGATGGCAGTAGAGAAATTATCCATTCTATTATTTATGTTTTCTAGTATTTTATCATTGGATGCCAATTTCTTAGACAAGTTATCTATTAGCTTTCCTTGATTAGTCACTAACTCTCTCAGGGGTGGAAAATTATTATTGTTGTTGTAAGAGTTATTACCTTGATAATTACCTGAGTAGTTACCTGAGTAGTTAGGCCTCTGTTGATTCCAACCTTGGTTTTGTTGAGGACGGTTGTAGTTGTTGTTGTTGTTGATGTACCTTGAATCCTCAAGCATCTCAGGGCAGTGATTGCCTGAGTGTCCAGTATCTCCACATTCCTCACAAGTCATGTGAGAGTCATAGACGTTCATGACTTCTCTTTTGTCTCCAGCTTTGTCATCGAGCTTTTTCATGAGTAGGTCTAACTTTGCAGACAGCATGTCTACCTCCTTGAGCTGGTGCATACCTCCACCCTTCTTGCGTGTTTGAGTCCTCTCTTCGTTCCAACCTTGGTTGGACGCCATCTTCTCCACAAGGGCTGTAGCATGTGGTATGGTGAGTGATAGAAATACGCCTCCAGCTGTAGCATCCATGGTCTCACGAGCACTAGTGATGAGCCCATGATAGAAAGTCTGCATAAGTAGCCAGCTCTCCATTCCATGATGGGGACATTCTAGGATGTAATCTTGAAAGCACTCCCATGCTTCTGGAACGGATTCATCATGTTGTTGCTGAAAACTTGTAATCTTCCCACGGAGAGCATTGGTCTTGCCCATGGGAAAGAACTTAGCCAGAAAGTTCGTAGAGCAGAGTGCCCACGTAGTGTTCTTATCCTTCGTCGCGTAGAACCACTGCTTCGCTCTCCCCAATAGTGAGAATGGGAAAAGGCGAAGTAGTATGGCGTCTCTGGGAACATCTAATAAAGTGAATGTGCTGCAAATCTCCAGGAAGTGTTGGAGATGAGCACTTGAATCTTCGTGCGGCTTCCCACAAAATTGGTTGGCTTGTACCATGTTGATGAGCCCTGGCTTGAGGTCAAAGTTCTTGTCGATGGCCGCGGCAGGTCCAGTGCGGATGTTGTCCGTAGTGGGAGCTGAGAACTCGCGGATCGTCTTGTTCACCATGGCTGCGAACTCTGTTGACAAATTCCGGATGAAACTTCGGCGGTCTTCTGGATTGGACGAAGTGTTGCGTCGAAGTGTTGACTTCTTGAGCTTGGCTCTTGCCCCTCTGATTAATGATTCGGGGTTGTCAACAAAATTTTCTGGAAGATGTCCTCTATTCATACATCACCCTGCAAAACAATAAGAATGGAAAAATACAGGGGTAAATCTGTATGGGAGAATTGATGATCTCAATCACTTAATGATGCGAATGATGACTCAAATTCCGTATTCATTCCTTGTTAGTAAATCAACCTTCCCCGGCAACGGCGCCAAAAATGCTTGTTGGTCATTCTTAACGTCATTACCAAAAGTAGACTTAGTTTTCTAATTCTGATAACGGCGCCAAAAATGCCGAACCTATCCCTCATGCCACTTAAGCCAAGTTGTCATCCCCAGCATGACATGAGAGACGCGGTATTAAAATATGCAACTGCTCTTCTAAATAAATAATAAATAAGATCTGTAAGCGCACAGATTAATACCGATGTAGCATTTTAACCGGGAAGTATTCCAGGTATCGTTATTTATATTTTTACCACTGGGAAGGGATTACTAACATCAATGTTGATTATGGAATGGAATATAGGAATGAGTATCAATCATTGCATGTATAAGTGAGAGCATTCATCTATCTCTTGCATACAGGGGTAAGTGTCACATAAAATATAGATAAAGTATGAATGGTGACAAAGATAATTAATCTGATCAGCTAGCCACATATAATAATGATAAGCACCTCAACAGATATTCTAGCAAGTCATTACCATGGTATTAGGACGAACTACAAGGATATTTCCTAAGTTATTCTTAACTATAAAGTCTAGCATATCATAGTTAGTGCAAGTATACTTGGCAATCATTGCGAGAAAGGACTACGCCCATGCATAGTGATATTATCAAGGAAGATGAGAAACATAGCAATCACTCCCCCGTAATAATGTTGCTCTGCCTGCCTTACACACGGGAGGGAGACTATATAAGAACCAACGAAGCTGTCACCATCGCGGACCACCCCACGATCCGGCATATAAGGTGCAATCGCAGATAAATATGGTCTAAGCACCACGCCTACATAATATTTATTATTTACCCATGGATCCGATGGATAAACGCTATACGATCCTAAACATGTATATAATTCCAATCTAACTAAGCCAAGCGTATAACTACGATAAACTAAGAATAATATAATCGCAAACATAAACAAGTAGAGCATAGTCATAATCAATATATTGAAATAGAACAAAGTTGTATTCATAATATTGAAGAACAAAGATGAACAATGAAGAACAGTAAAGGAATTACCAAGAATCCTCTTGATAGATCCGGAAACCAATCGAAGATTGACTCCTTCTAGTTCTAATCCTATGTAGCTATGCTATACTAGAGATCTAGTTGATGTGGTGGCTCTAGGGCTTGATCAGAGACTCTCCTCCTGAGATTAGGGTTTGAGGAATTGAGAATGAGGGAGTGCCTCCTCCAGGGGCCAGGGGTCCTGCTTATATAGCCCCCTCAAGTGAACGTGGGCCGTCGGATCAAACCGACATTAATCGCACGGTTTTCCTTGATCCCTTAGGTCGGTGGAGCATAATCCGCGAGACGGAGCCTGATTGGCTCTCAGGCCAAGGCGGGCGCCCTAGGGAGCAGGGCGGGCGTCCTGCCTCCAGGCCCGTTCGGCCTCCCGTTCGATCTCGTGGCTTCTGGAATCTTCTAGATGATAGAAAATCGGTGAACACGTTATTATCTCTATGTAAACCCGACGTGTGGGCCTTTCCTCCGTATTTTCTGATAACCCCCTGCAGAAACAGACAAACACCAAAACTCGTGGAATTCTGTCAGATAAAACCCTAAGTCTAGGTGTTGGTTGCATTTGGATCCTTTTCTTTATTTATTTGATAACTATATTTGGTACTTAAGGACCGTCAACAAGGTGGTGGCGAAGCATCCGATGCTCACCTTGGTCCGCGCTGCGGTGACGGTTGGACCCGGGGAGGGTTGAGGTGATGAAAGTCCCTAGTTTGGTTTTTGGCTAATTGATGAAACCTAAGCACTAATCACATGTGCTTGAGTGTTGATAGCAAACGGTGATTGGTACACTCCTAAGTTATGGCAAGATGCATATTGATAATGATGACTTGGTGCCATGCTTGAAGAAGAAGAGGAGATGGAGTGCAATCCTATGGAGCTCAAGGCAAATGTATAGATAAGATTTGCTTTTAGTGATCAAGACACCATAGAGGGTGTGATCACACTTAGGATCGATAGCCGTACTATAAAGAGGAGAATTTCCGGGGCTATTGATCACTTAAGTGTCACTAGATAAGGATTCATTTGCATATGCATTTAGATGGAGTGGTGAGCTAACTTAACGCCTCGAAAATGATTGTAAAAATGCTAACACACATACACATGGTGATGTACTCTTGGTGATGCTAGCACATTTGCGAAGGCGGTGGAATTTGAGCGGTAGCGGGATTTGGCGCTTTTTGTGGAAGTGAAACGTCTATTTTCCACTACGCCGGAGGCAGAGTTTATCTCTAAGTCATTGTGGATAGAAACATAGGTGAACGGTGGTCACTGGGGCGAATGGAAGTCACTGGGGTGACCGGACGTGGTCTCGGCATGACCGGACGCGTCCGGTCAGTTCTTCCCGCGTGCTGTGAACGCGCGCACCGGCGCGTCCAGTCACTTGCGGGATCGGCGCGTTCGGTCAGGCGCCAGAGGGACAACAAATGCAAAGGGCCGATCGGACGCGGTGGCGCGTCCGGTCACGATTGACCGGACGCGTCCGGTCGTGGTTGGGTGCTTACTGGAATTGACCGGACGCTGACACTGTGGCGTCAGATCAGTACAAGCGACGCGTCCGGTCAGCTTCTCAACAGCACGAGCTTCAGGCGACCGGATGCTAGGGCGCGTCCGATCAGTTCTGATCGGCGTGTCCGGTCACTTGTCTGCATGTGTGACTTTGTTTTTTGACAGTTGGCGATCGTGCGGCTCTGTTTTTATATATGTATACGTGACAGCGATCCAACAGAGCAGCGTGGCGTGATCGGACACGGACACAGCGTCAGGTCAATTTGACCGGTGCGTCCGGGCAGTGCGACAGCAGCAGCAACTTGTGTCTAACCGCTATTTCGTGTTGGGGACACTTATAAATTCTTGTTGGCCAGCCTTGGGGATCTTTCTTGGACATTTTGACTCTCTACCATCCTCTTGAGCTGAGCACATCCCCTCCCACTCATCTCCCTTGCTTGATTGACAAATCAAAGTGAGTTTGAGTGATCTCAAGTGCATTTGCTTGTGAGTTTGCATCTAGTTGGCACTTGGGTGAGCATTGGCTACAGGATTCTTGTTACTCTTGGTGGTTGCCGCGCACCTAGACGGCTTGGAGGCAGTGGATGAGTTGTGGCAAGAGTGATGCTTGTTCTTGGCCACCTCCTGGTGATTTGTGAGGGGTGTTGTGCCTTCCCCGACGGAGCGCCAAAGGCAACTCTAGTAAATTGTTCGTGTCATTGAGTTACCTCACTTGCAGTAGGTTCTTACGGTGCTCTTGGAGAGCTTGGCTTTGGATTGCCAATTAGCCACCGAACCACGAAGTGGTGGTCGACACAACGAGGACGTAGCATGTCGGCAAGCACGTGAACCTCGAGAGAAAAATTGTGTGTCACCTTCGTGATTGATTTCTTGGATTTCTCTCGGTGATTGGTCTTCATATTGTTGTGATTGGTTCATTCCTCGTCGCGGCAGTATAAAGATCACATACCTCTCTTTTACATTCCGCAAAATAGTTGTAACAAGATCTTTAGTGTAATTAGTTTTGAGAGCTTGTTTTATCTTTGCTAGTGTAGCTTGTCACCTAGTTGAGCTCTTTAGTGTAGCTAGCTTGTGAGAGCTCGTAGTGACTTAGCCTTTGTTTGTTATAATGATCATAGTTATTAGAATTGTTGGATAGGTGGCCTGCAACCCTTGGAAAGGTAGAGCAAATTCGCATTTTGCCATTTGTTATACTAACCTTTTGCTCTAGTGAGTTTATAGAATTTTTAATAGGCTATTCACCCCCCTCTAGCCATATTAGGACCTTTCAGGTGACCCGACCAAGTGCGAGCAGGCAAGCTGGGTGCACTCCGGTTGGGCACCACCGCGTCACGTCACCGATGGAGGGGTCGCTGGACAAACCAAGGAGAGCATCGGCATTGGGACGTCGAGAGAAGTCAATCGGCACAAGGAATCGAGCTAATTCCAAAGATTGGAGCTTACCCCCAACTGACCAGAGCTCCAACGAACCGACCGGCGATGGGGCAGCTTCGAACTCCGCCTCCTATGGCACACGATGTAGCCCGATGTTAGTGGTGTGGCTAGGTAACTTCCATGGCGAGTCGCAAGTGCAAGGAATCGGGTTGTAATTGTCCGAGCTGTGCGAAATTGGAAGTCGAAGGTAGCTCTGCTGCAGTCATGCTGTGGAGAGTGGCGATTCTTAGGTGGTTCGGTCGAGGCCCTATGATGGCTTACGCACAGAGCCAGCGGTCAAGGAGCGGGGATAAGCACCGTGAGCCCGTCGGCTAGCGATTGGATGAGGTGGCCTCAACTTGGCGGGAACGGGGGCGGCGGCAGCGGAACAACGGCCATGCCCCGGGGCCAGCGTGCAAGTGCGAGAGGGAGACCGAGAGAGTGGGAGAGCAGGGGCAAGAGCAGCAGCTTGGCGTGACGTGCATGAATTGGAGAGGTCAACCTCGAGCACTACCCTCCGATGGCGCTAGCGGGACAAGCAGGGCAGGGCGGCACGCAATGACTTGCGACAGGGTGTGGTCGCGTCGGTGGCAAGGTTAAGAGGGCAGCGGCACATGGCACAGCGGGGAGGGATCGTGGCCGATTCGGCCAGGTGGCAGCAACGCAGCAAGGCGGAGGCGTGCATGGCGAGCCAGAGCGCGGCAGCGCTGCGCCGGAGACGCGGTGACCGCGGCCATGGGGGCCGGAAGGTCAAAACCATGGGCTGCACACATTTTAAAGCGCGCCCAACGCCGCCATACTAAGGAAAGCAACAAACACATACAAATATGGATTAGAGAGAGATAGGGAAGTGCCAAGATGGGTTCGTCACATTAGACGCCGGTTCGCGAACATAGTGCATAAACATGTTCAGCCGCGCGTTCAAGCCAAGTTCGGGCAATTTTTGAAATTCCAACACAACGTCAACCTAGTCCATGATCTATACCATGCTAATGTACTCACTAAGGTGCCACCAAAGGTGCAAAAACATGGGTCTAGGGTTTAAGAATTTAATCAAAAATTAAATGCTAAAACAGCATTGTCATTAGGTTTTTAGACTTGGGCCATTTTAGTTCTAGAAGCTGGAATTTAGATTCCAAATCCAATTCTTGAGCTATCCAATAAACTATTGAGCAACATTTATTTGCCAAAACAAAAGTCGCATTTCCATCTACTAAACTTGCACTTCAAATTTTATTTAAGTGCTATATACAGTTATACTTTATTTTTGTTTATACAAATTGTTTTTCACGCCAACAATTAAAACAACTTATCCTATTCTTCTCGTTAGGATTTTATTAGCAGGTTACGTATTAAGTAAACTAACTTACGTTACATTTTGATTTCTCTCAGCCACAAGGTGAAGTCACGTACGGTTCGTTTATCGTTTCATGTGTAGTTTAAATTTTAAAACATGAGAACTCATTTTGCTAATCTTCCTTAGGTCTTAATCACGGGCTAAGCAAGGTCATAATACCATAGGTGTTACATTGGTCAAAACGGTCTACGCCATCTTCACATGTACACTTGCTTGTTGATGCCCCCAAGTGTCAGTCACTCACAATCAGTCCTCCGACCCTCGGTCTCCCTCAGTCCATGCCTCCACGTCCGTCCTCCACCATTCACAGTCCATCGACACGGACTCACTTGACCTTCTCCATTGCTGTTGACCGTCTCAATGCTCCACACCTACACATAACAAGACAAAGGATATGTTGAACAACACCACACTCAGGGGCGGATCCAGCGGTGGGGCGGGCGGGGCTCAAGCCGCCCCTACCGCTGCCGCGACAATGGAGCCCCTCCTTGAGCCCCACCTAATTTTTATAGGCATGAAAGAAATGGAGGAAGGGCTTTAGGGGTTAAAGATGAGTTGAGCCCCCTCTTCTTTGAATTCCTAGATCCGCCACTGACCACACTCATACCATGGTTAGTCTTAAACACTAAACCAAAGCTTGATCATCTCGTGAGAATCACTCATCTCACATGGGCAAGCCAGCAGGTGTACGTGTACCGTGAACCCGTGGAGGCCAGGGCTGGAATGGACTACGAAGTCAGCAGCACCTCATGCATATTCTGTTTCTGTGACTACTGACTCCGCCACGTTACATTGTTCATGTGTTCCTCTCGTTCTTGTGTATTATTGCAGCCTCGCAGTCGCAGGTGGGTTGGGTGATGTGATCGATTAAAGAACGAGTTTGGTCGATGATGATAGTCGTTATCTAGGTCACACCTCGAGAACTTTCAGAAAGGCACTACAGAAATTGACCCGTGGAGGTGTGGCGTTGCTGCAACAAAGGTCATTCCCAATTCTATGGTCTTCACTTCTCCAGGTCCACCTCGTTCCTCGCTGAACACGTCCAATTCGTTTCCCTTTTAGGCGATCGGCCGGTTACCATCGATGATCGATCTCCTGCATGCAGTCGGTAGCTGGTCACTCCCCCTCTGTGGAAGGATGGAGCAAGAGGAATCTGCAGCGCTTGCCACCTCGCAGTCGCAGCACGGCAACCTGGCTGGTCCCGTCATAATCTAATGGCAACGGCGGCCCAATGCGATATTCCTCTGGATGGAGCTGCCACGCATAGAAAACGGTAAACGGTCAGGCATCTCAAAGCAGCAGAGCAGGCCAGCACAACCAGTAACCACCTGGGCGCCATCATCGGCACGACGGCACCACGGTCCATCAGTGCACGCACTGGACCGGCGCGTTCGGCGCCTACGGCATCACAATCACTGATCGCACCTCGACCCCTCCTCTGCTCCCCTGCTGCGGATCGCGCTGGAAAAAGCCTGGTGCAGCTCGCCATCCCGGATCGAATCGCTCGTGCCATCCGTCCATGATCCGTCCACGTGACCTCACCGAACCCAACCAACGATCGGGAATCAGCCGCCTCAACCTCACAGCGATCACGAGCGCGACGATTGGGCGCTCCTAGTCTCCTACCACGTATGGCTTCGCTCCGCAATATCCACTAATCAATCTAGCCGTTTTTGTTTTGAAGCAATCTAGCTTTTTGTCTCAGAACGCTTCGGAAATCGGTAACACTGAAATGAACGATGCAAGCTTAACAGACAGAGAATGACACTGGACCAATCTTTTGTTCTTCCTCTTCATACAAGTAGTTCCTTCGCTCCGATTCTGGATGCGACATTACAAACAAAATCGAGCACGACGAACGCCCTAAAACGCATTGCTATATTGGATCATCCCACATTTCTATGTACAGAATTTATCCAGTGTTGCAAAATTTAATCGAGTTTGCTGGGTTCTGATGATTTTAGAGTTGTTCGGGAATCAGAAGGCTGGGCTCAGAATGTTGAGGAGGGAGACTCTGGTGTTGACGAGGGCTCTGAACACCTTCTCGCCGCTGCTCTCCACGTCCGCGATGCACCGTCCCAGGCTGTCCAACCGCTCGAACGCCGCCTTCCGCTCCAGCTCCTCCGGGTCCACGGCGGCCTCCAACTGGGGTCCCGCGGCGGACGTGACGCCGTGGCCGTCGGCGGCGTGCTGCCTCCTGGCCGACCGGCGCTTCGCGCGCGACATCCACCGCATCAGGTCGGCGACCCACCAAATGCGCATCATGGACGAGGACGAGGAGGCCCTGGTGGTGACGACCACGTGTCTCGGCGTGGCGGACGACGGCGCGCTGCTGAACCTGGCGGGGGAGGGCATCCAGCACGGCGTGGTGGCCTCGACCTCGACGCGCGCCGTGGCGGCGGCGACGGAGAGCGCGGACACGCCGGAGAACACCGCCGCGGAGGCCGACGCCACGGCAGCGGTGGCGTCGACGACGGCGGCGGCGATGGCGGCCGCGTCCGCGGGGAGGTCGGCGGGCGGTGCGGGCGGGGGCTTGGCGGCCACGGCGCGCGCCGAGGAGGCGACCCGCGGGAGGTCCCGCGCGGACCGGCGCAGCGCGCGCGCCGCCGACGCGAGGCGGGTGGGCTCCTCCCTGCGCAGCGCGGCGCGGGCCTCGGCCTGCAGCCCCGCGAGCGCGACCAGGGCGTCCCGGAAGCTGCCGTGCGCGTCGGCGAGGCGGAGGAAGTCGTCCAGGAGGCGCTCCGCGAACGGGGACGGGCCGAGCCGCCGCAGCGGGTCCTGCGCCTGCGGGTGGTGCAGCAGCTCCGAGAGGGAGACGAGGACGCGGCCCAGCTGCGCCGCGCCCTGCGCCACGGCCTCCGCCGAGGCGGAGGCCTGTGACTGCGGCGACGCCAGCAGGCGGCCCACCAGCGCCCGCAGGTCGGCGACGTCGTCGTCCAGCTGGAGCACCAGCGGGTGGAACCGGCACGGCAGGCTCGCCGATCGGGCGCGGTACGCCGCGGACTTATTGGCGGCGGCGCTGGGACCCGCGCCCGTGCCTCCCGATGGCGGCGTCGGGGACCTGGGCGCCGGGAACGAGATCGTGCGGCGGAATCCGACCACCATCCTGACCCTCACAGTAGCCCTCCTGCGTTGTTCGGATCGATCAATTCCCAAGCGATGGCTGGTGGGTGGTGGAGGGGCGCGTTCTTAAAGGGAGGCGGGGGGTGGGGATGGGATGGTCGGATGGAACACTCGAGGAAGCCGCCGTCAGCCGTGGAAGGCATGAATCGAGCGCACGGCCGCGCCTATATAAATAGGGCCCGGGAGTCGGGGGACGAAGGGGAGCGCAGCAGCGGTGAAGCGGTCAGCCGTCAGGGTTTCTGGAGTCTGGAGTGTGGACCAGTTCTATTCTTCGACGCCTCCACGCCAGTCGCGCTAGGCGCGCAGCAGAGCGTGCTGTCCTGCTGGGTGGGTGCGGGTCCCGGATGCCAGTGGAGCAGGGGTGGGTGGGGGTCCGTGCCATGAACTTTTTCGTGCTCCGTGACGCGCGGAGCGGGGTGGGCCACGGCCCACGGAGGTGGGGATTCTGTGGGGTCACGTGGACTGCCCCGTGGGGCCGCCTCGGTTTGATCGGTTCTTGAATTCTGGAGGGAGGCGGGTCCTAGACCGGCCGCATCTTTTCAGCACACCAGCCGTAGCCCGTAGCCACAAGCCCACCGCCTCCTGCGGCCGCGGTCGCAGCCGACGCCGGTGACCGTGGCGAGTGGCGACTGACAAGTGTGCGTAACGAAGAACCGTATCTGATGCGCCGCCTAACAGCGTTCCAAGCCGAGTGCACGGCTGCACACGCAGTCGCATAATGCACCTATACCAGACGTCATACTGAGACACCGTAACTCTCGTGGACACAGCTCGTCGCCTGTCAGTTGCGACTTGCATTGGTACCATGTTTCAGAGGTAGGCATATGTTCTTGGACTGGATTGCTGGAACCACATCGACCGACGGCAACACGGCCGATCGATCGTTTCAGTTTCACACATGACTGGCTAGTGCTAGTGCTAGTACTAAATGGATTTCTCGGCTAGTGCTAGGACTGGCTAGTGCTGGTTGTTCGCTTGGCTGAAAATAAACGGTTAAAAATACTGTTGATTGATTTATGTGAGAGAAAAATATTACTGGCTAGCTAAAAAATAAGCGGCTGAAAGATCAAGCGAAGAGGTTGTTCGTTCTTAGCCGCCGACACTGGCTTGACTCGACTGAATCGATTGTTTGGACTCCATCTGAAACGACGTTCAGGTTCAGAGTTCAGACCGAAGGCGAAAGGGCGAAAGCCCCCCCGACGCCACGAGTTTGTCCACCACTTCCGCCGCCGGGCTACGTTCACCGCATCTATCTATCTTGCCCTCGACCTCGAGTGGGTGCGTCATGTCACGAGGATGGCCTTTTTCCTCAAGGCCATACACAAACTTCCAGCGAGACTGCGATAGAACTCGACGTGCACCGCACCCTGCTCCTTGAAGAGTTGAAGGCACGTTGTCTTCTAATCGGCGCGCCTCACGACACACGCTACATGTTAAGTAGGTGCCTGTTGTCTTCTGGAGAAAAAGAAATGGAAGAATAAGCAGGGACAAGAGTTTGATATACATACTCCGTAGTAGCCAGCAGCATGAAAGCATGCTGGGGAAGAAAATTAGCACATGTGATGCAATTGGTCGTTGCGATCAGGATCAGGATAAGGTACGCTGTACCTAACCTTGTTATGTCACGGTTTGCATGCATGGATTTGCAGTTCAGTGGCTAACAACCACGGATTAATTCTACAACTTGCCAGAGCTGCCGTCGTCTTGTCCAGAGTCCAGACAAGCAAAGCAAGGCCTGCCTCTAGTATTCCGCGGGCTCCAGAACAAAGAAAACAAAGCAGACACTCGTGCAGCTTATGAACGGTCTCAAAGATACTCTGCCGATTTTGTTGGACAAAGAAATGTCTCTCGGGACCTGCCATTTGAAAAAGAACGGCGTTAGTTTGCCTCGTGGTTTATGTGCGGTTAGGTCCACCAAGAGATTTGGCAAATCAAAGGCATAGCAGGCTGAGATCCAGTCAATTAAGGTTGTGTATTAATTTGCTCAACTCAAACTTGGCGGATTTATGCAGCTCAGTTTCATCTCTGCTAAGGTAGGGTCAATCAATAGCAGTTTGTTGAGACCATGACTTTGACTTTCTGCAAAGCTTGCATCTTGAACCTCACTAGCAGCCTAGCAGGCATCTATCTCTAAGTGGACTTGGTCTAGTTGAAAGTCATGGAGTTTGATCAGGACCGCTAAGCAGAACGCAGCGCGAGAATTTGACACACTATCTTCTGTCTGTTGGTTTAAACTGAATGTGCTCTTAAAAAAGTACAGTCCACCAGAGACAAGTTTGCTTACGGCGTTGTTTAGTTCCAAAATTCAGAATTCAAAAAGTGCTACAGTAAAACTTGCGGCACATGTATGGAGTACTAAATGTAGACGAAATAAAAAAAACTAATTGCACAGTTTGCGTGGAAATTACGAGACGAACGTTTTGAGCCTAATTAGTCTATGATTTGACACTAAAGTGCTACAGTACACACATTTGCTAATAACGGATTAATTAGTCTTAATAAATTTGTCTCGCTGTTTCCAGTCTAGTTGTGCAATTAGTTTTTTTTGTTAATATCCGAAAACCTCTTCCGACATCGCACGAAACATTCGATGTGACATTTTCGCTAAAAATTTTTTGGAACTAAACGAGGCCTACGTTTTTGTTCGGCATGCGAAGCGAAGAGAAGACACGTGGAAGAGTTCTTGATGTGCAAGCTCAGAACTCTGATCTCTCTGATGTCATCGACATCGATCGATCTCTGAATTAAACAAACTTAGTAAAAGAACTAGGTGGACGAGTGCAATCAAGAGTAAACAAACTAATGGATGGTTTTGTTTTCGTACATGGCTAGCAGGTCACGATTATTCTTGTAATATTCTTGCAGAAACGTCGAATGGATTGGGACCGTGTTAACTACTGTCGATTGACATGCTGACCGTATGCTGGAATGTTTAATGGAGGAAAGCAGCAAGATGTTGTGGAGCTGTTGGGACTTGGGACTAGAGGGTATGGAGGTCTGCCAACATTGACCTGTACCAGGTGCAACCTGTGTTGACATGCATGACGAATGCAGGTGCGAAAGCAAAAGAACTGCCCGAGACAGGAATGGAGAAGCAGTTAAAGGGTTGAAGCAGACAGGAGTGAACAGTGAACCGTGGAGTTTCTGAACTATATATGCAGTGAAGTAACTGACGAGTGCAGAAACACTGCTGCTGTTTCCGTCACAGGCACAGCTTTCGGCATAGAACTGTGTAAAAGATGGTAACACTGACGAGTCCTTTGATGGCAACTTCACATGCCAGGATCGGAAAAAGAGAAAGAACTGAAGCCCCCACAATCCTGCTTCATGTTAATGACTCCATGATTTCTTTTAATCAGTTCTAGATGCAGGCCCTAACGCTAGCACTAGCTGTGTAGGCAAAACTTTGGAGAACAGAAGTTCTTTGTTTTCCACTAGTTTTTTCATTATGAAAAAAAAGGAGACACGTCGTAGCCTTCTTGGATATTCACATGGGTGAATGCATCTAGTCTCGGTGCAAGACAATGGCCCCGTGGATGAAAACTCGGAGGCTGCAGTGCTGATTGGTAAGCATGTCTTGTCCCTTTGTTTTGTTGTAACTGAGTGCATCAGTGCAAGTTGCTCCTTCTCTTGTCATAGGAAGGGGAAAACACCAAACAGAGAGTGGAATGAAATGATGATACGATGAGTTTGCGCTGCTTTACCAACCGTTAGCTCCTGAAATTGCTACCAACTCCACTTTGAGCCGGCAGTGTCCTGTACCTGTGGTTGGTCTGTGGAGGTAAACATAGTACAAGTACTTTCTGCACTGGTGTATGGCTGGCGCCCCTAATTAGCATCACACTAACGTTATAGCGCAGTGATAAGGCCTTTCAGAAAAGTAGTTGGATTTGGGGTTTTTTTGGCATGTTTGGATGACATTTAAGAGATTTAATACTGACATGAGATAAACGGGGATACCGACCAGGTACTCATGCAGGAATTAAGTAGGATCAACTTTTCCCCCCACAAGAGAGAAGTATTCTTCTCCAGCCTCCCACTCTTTTAATGATTTTTATTTATCCACAATTGGTTGATGAATGTCCTCTCTTCTAAGCTTGGAGTAATGTTAAAGGAACATCTAGTTATTTAAAAGGGAAATATGTTCTTTTAAGATTATCTAGCAATTAGCAAGCTCAATCCATGAGTGGCCAAGATAGACCAAAAGACAAGCCGATATAGTACTTAAGTATTCCTTGAAATTTCGATAAAAAAACTTTTGAGTCCTGACATTTTTTTTATCATTTAGAGGATAATTATTTTGGTCTTGTCTCAATCATATATACATTATTTTCTATGAATCATACAAAATCTTGAGTGCATAAGTACTAAATTCGTTTGAGTTGTTACTTGCTCCCTCTGTCTCAAAAGAATGTAATTCTAGTTTTATTCTAAGTCAATCCATATCAATTTAAGAAAATCTATACAAAAAAAAGTATTAATATTTATAAAACAATATAATTATCTTTATATTCCTTGTGGAATACATTTTACATGCAATATACCTATTTAGAGTCATATGGGTACTATTTTTTATAAAATGAATTTGATTCAGTTCAAACATAGAATTGCATTCTTAGGGGGCTGGAAAGAAGGCTGTGCAGTACCTTGATATCTTGTACTGTTGGTTCTTGTACCTAGCGGTGCCGACTGCCGACGTAGCTTCCCTCCGCGTTAGTTGATGAAAATATAAAATATATGGCTAGTAACACATATAAGAAAGCCTTAAAATAGTAGACTAAATTCCGGAATTACCAACCAAACCTCGAATGTACATTTCGACACCAAAACTGAAGTACAGATCAATTCTATCTGTCCTGAAAGCCTATTTGAATGCAGGGCCATACAGAATTTTACAGACAAACTGTGAACAACTTGATCTCAGGGCACACATTTTCTGAGTGAAATGTACAAATGACTATGCACAAATAATGAACTCTAGAGTATCTAACGGTCGCAGGTCACTAAAATTTGCTTCCATTAGCGAAAGGTTGAACAAAGAACAGCGGAACTGGCTATATGGGCAGAATGCTATGGTACAGCCTATCAGCAGCAATGGCAGCAAATGACATCTCGGCACGTGTAACGAGCAGCTCTAGCTTCCAGCTCCTCACTTGGGGGCACAGCTTCCAGAATATATCCCTTCTGGCTAGAACAGCAGAAGTCATAGAGATTTCTGCATATGCCTCTACTGAATGGATGAACTCTTTCAGGTACTCCCCTGCAAGCAGTACGTGCAGCCACAATGTTTCACGTATCTTAACAATACAAAAATATACCGGTCACAAACTGAGTCCCTCCTATAGTGACATACCTTAGGTAGAATATTCGCTTTCTTCTGGCAACTTCGTAGGTTGTTTGATTTGTTACAGCAATGTACCTGTAAAAAAACATCAGACCAACACACCTTTATATATGATGTGCTTTTTTAGGGATACATACAAAGTGAATTGATTTGGGGTTCTTGAGCTATATATCATGTTGTAAAAATGCAAAAAGTATGTAAGTTTCTAGCTTTTAAGATGTGTAGCTTGATGCTTTGAGAAAGCATTATTATCCAGAACGAAGTGGAATTGTTGGATTTGTTTTCCTCGAATGCACAGCTCATCATTATATAAAGTAGAATTCTGGATGCTACAGTGTTAGTTTCATTGTTAGCTTGTAAATTACATGTGCCGGTGGTTGATCCATTTTGTTTCATTTGATTTGCTTTCTTGTCATTTTTACTTATCTGCAACTAATATTTTCAGAAATGTTCCATCACCTTTTGAATTAACAAGTTGTTTTTACTTTTTCTATAGAAAAGGCGAACAAATGTAAATTGGAAGTTGCATTTTGATATTTAGCTTCAAAACTTATAAGCCTATCTATTCAAAGACATTAGACATGGATAAAACTTACGAATGAAACAACCACAATAGTAGTAGGAATATAAGGATAAAGATAAGCACTGCCAACAAGATTACACCAACAAAGTCCTTCCACCTGTAATATGACGAAAATGAGCCTAGGCCAACATAGCAGGAAAACCAAAGTCCAAATTGAAAGCATAAAATTCACAACAGGTGAGCAGCCACATAAAATTTTGAAGAGAATAACATATCATACCAGGCCTTGTCCACATCTAAACGCAATGATTCGATGTAGAGAGCAGCAGTCCAGATACACAAGATTGTTTCTTCAAATATGTACCACCTAGGAAAGGCGGTTATACAACCATAAGAACAAAGAGAACTTCAACAATAGTATCATACCGCAATTCCACAGCATGACGAAAGACAATATGAAAGTCTCAATGTGTAATCACAATAATGTAGTAGTAGGTTAGTAGTAGGTTAAGTCAATAAATAAGATAAATCATTATATCACAAGAGGAAGGGGTGTTGAGTCAAATACTCAGTGGCACAATATGGGTCTAATTCATTGCCTGTATTAGGCTTAGCCTGCATTTGACCTTATGCCACAACCTAAGTTGAATTAAATGTATGCAGTACCTTCATGTTGGGTTGTCATGACTAGGCAAGCCGTGTCCAATAAATTGTGTTTGTTTTGTTTACATTTTATTGCATATAGTCACATTATGTCAATATATGTTCTAATTAGAGGTCTCATGTTTCTAGTAAAGATAGAGAATGTGAATTTTTTTTTATGTGCCCATCGGCTTATGCAAATCTGCATTGTCTAATACGGAAAAATCTGGCATATTAGCTAATGCTGCGTTGGTCTACTTTGAGCATTGTGCAAGCCTGCATAAGAGCCTCTGCAGTCAACCAAACAAGGGCAAACTGCACTGCACAAGCTTGGATACAGGCTAATGCAGGCAACTAATCAGACCCTATGTACTTCTCAGTCACAAAACTACAACTCTGGGAAACATCTGTGGATACAATAAGCTCCTCAGAATGTTCATCGACGTCCAATGAAAGAAATAACTGTAATGTTTCTGCAACAAGTATGGTAGTGTATAAAACATGTGTGCACGCCACAGCACACCGCAACTGATGTTGCAGTGAATGGAACATATAGGTGAAGACAGACATTAAGAACTCACCAAAAACGACAATGGTTCTTTTTGCCAATGCATGTTCCAAGCCATATGCAGTGATGATCAAATTGAAGGACACATTTATCACAGTCATGGCAGTGCCGGGTACGAGGTGGCTGCAAAAGGATGTTGGTAGCAAAACTTTAAATCTGACTATCAGAAGCAACAAGACATGGGAAATTTCTAAGGACATAATAGTTGAAATTAGCATGACACCATGAGATTTTGGGAGAACAGTTATGAACAAATAAGATAGCAGAAGTTGACTTTGTAAGAGAGAGGTCCTGTGTACCACTGCAGTGCTAGTCAGTTACTCATCAATCGATCAAGATCAACGTATTAAGTTTTAGAGGATTCTTAATGCACAAATACCCTTCATGATCAGAAATGAATCTTTGAATGTCATATAAAGTGATAAAGAGAACAACTAGTCAAGCAAGGATCTGAAGAGCAAACTTCTAGTAGCTTCAAGTACACTAACAAATATAATCAAATATACCACAAATTCATTTTCAGATTCTTACACAGTTTTTTACAGACATGGTAAATTTTGAAAAAGGATGTACTGAACATCTATTATTCTTAAAATTTAATCAAACACACTTGTGCATACTGCATCACTTAAAGACAAGTGACTCGTGCAACCAATTCAGTTCGTGCATAACACAACTATAGTAAAACCCACTTGCTTGTAAAAGTTAGAGAACATGTAGCACTTGAGGATAAAAGAATACCTGAACAACCCTGCAGTAAGCGCAAGTCCAATCCCTAGAAGACAATGATGAATATTAAACATATTACTGTGTGGCAAATACAAGAATGCTAAAACAAAAATACCACTAAAAAGATACAGCACCACTTCTAAGGACATTGTTGCCTCAAATAAAAAGAACTTCTCGATAGTCAAAGCTATACCTGCTGCTTGACCCTGGAGGATAAAGATCCATAACCATCTGTGCCCATGATGATGTAGGAGTCACCGTGCTAAGTTTCTGTAGTTGAGCACGAGTCGTCGGGGAATTTGTGTTTCCATTTCTTGAATTTGACTGCCTTTTCTTAATCATCAAAAAGAGAGCAAAAGAAAGCATAAATATCAATGCATGCATCTGATATGTTTTCCTCACGCTAGAGATATCAAATTACCAGGTGCAATGCTAGGGTTCTAAAGACATTACTTCGAAAGAGCAGCAGTGTTGACGAAGGTTGCATGCATCATGGAACCAGCTCTCATTACATCAATAACATACCTGATATCACAGAAGTACACAAAACACAGAGTTACACACTTCCTTGTTTCCATATCCAACATATTGTTCCGCTAGTGAAGGATGAGGATAAAGTCAGAAGCTAAAATAGCAATTACCCTGGAGATGAGCCAG
Organism: Saccharum spontaneum; assembly: GCA_022457205.1. NCBI lineage: Eukaryota > Viridiplantae > Streptophyta > Magnoliopsida > Poales > Poaceae > Saccharum > Saccharum spontaneum. The sequence goes on along the minus strand of CM039594.1, from coordinate 58,560,858 downwards.
CTGTGTAGAAGTATTGCACTAATGTGAGCAGGACAAGCATTCCATACAACCCTATATACCTGGAATAAAAAGTGATCGGTAAGATTAAACAACATAGCAACCCTTGCTCTAGATAAGAATAGAAAATTCTACTTCATATTTACAACTTGCCGACATGAAAGGGAGCACGACATGGTACATAGTGGATAAAATGGAAAAGTACTAGTACTAGTATTACGCAACTATAGGTCAGGAAATTTTAGAAGAATTGACACTTTGACAGTATAAACACTTGCACAAGGACTAAGACAATGTGTCCTATCAATCCAGATTCTATGAATTGGACCATTCAGCTATATCAACAATTAGATGCAGAAACAATTGCTTACTCAAGCAGCCCAAAAAGCTTTTCCGCAAAAAAATCAGGCAAGATTCATATATTGAAAGAGTTAAGAGTAGTAAGACAGCTAAAAACATACTCGACAGAAGGCAATCTAGAGCTCAGTGAGGGATAGAAAAAAGGTCTAGAACACGCTTCTTTGCATCAAGTAGAGGCACACGACCTAATTTACAACTAATTCAAAAAAACAAGAGAGAGAATTGTACCACGGCTGCTCGTGGATTCGCCAGTCGAGGGTTGGATCGAGGATGAAGACAGCTCCAACGAACAGCACGTGCATCAGGAGCACCATGAATCTGAGTCCCAGCGACGACCTCCTCGCTGTGCACAAGCCCCCAGAGGCCCAGATCAAAACCCCATAGACACAACGAAGCACCAAATCGAGCCTACTAATTGCTGAATTTTCAACCCACAAACAAAATCAGGCGTAGGCAGCGTACCTCGATCGGAGATGCGGGAGCTGGGCTCGGCGGCAGAGGAGGACGCCATTGACGCCGTCTCCGTCGCATCCGACGGCGGGGCTCCGGCACGGGTCGGTTCTGTAGAAGGGCCACGGGGAAGGTCACCGGCGCCGCGCGGCCCTGGTGCGTCGGAAGCGACGATTTCGGTAGAAGAAGCAGGGGGGATCCGTTCCGGCGGGTCCTACCTGGCAGACAGAACATACTATTATCTCATCGAGCCCATCTGGAAGTGTGAGCGGGCCAGACGAGGCCGCGATGTGGGCTGCATGCCTGGATACGTGGTGGTCCTTCATAGTTCGTAGTACAGAAGATTATAGAAAGCACATGTCGTGATTCATGCACGACAGCAGAAGGATAGCCATATCCAGAATTGTGACCCACACACACACACAGAGTTGCAGCAAGTGTGCGGCCTCGGCTAGAAACAAGCGCACAGTACACCGATATTACATTTGTTTTATATTTTTGTTCGAATTTGATTCAAATACGGGTAGTATCAACTATGTCAGATACGATACGATTGAGTATCGATATTATAAATATGCGATTTGAGTATTTAGATACGGATACGGTATCGGATGTTGAATATCTAGACTCGGATACAGACATATCTGGACTCCTCTAAACGGATTCGATCTCGAATACGGTTGAAAAATATCCGTACCGTTTTCACCCCTACCTGGATAAATGATATCTAGGATGGTCTAACTATGACCGTCTTCGAGAGGTTAGGCTAACCGAGGAAGAGGACCAATATGTTTGGAAATTTGATGTTTCAGGAGTTTATTTAGCTAAATCGTCATATAAAGCTTATTTTTAATGGTTCAGTGACTTTTGAACCTTAGCGCCGTATCGGAAAATCATGGGCGCTAGAAAAAATGTAAGTTTTTTCAAAAATTGTTGTTGGAGGATAGGTCACCTAGCTCATCAAGGATTGTCGCATCTGAAAAGGTGTCCTTTGTGTTGTAACACTCTGGTGTTACAAGCTTACTTAGCACGATAATTAAGGCTTAAGAAAAATTATCAAAAAAAGTTTCTCGGATTTTAAATTTTAAACTCGCAGGGAATGAGAAAACAGCTCTACATGGCTCGCTTTTGGGGTAAGAAAAAGCTAAATGAATAGTGTAAGTAGTTTAATTGATGTGCAAACGTGCTCATGAAATTCTAATAAGGAAAATAGGATAAGTTGTTTTAAACGTTCGGCATGAAAAAAACGATTTCGTTAAACGAGTCTATAATTAAAAGGTGCCATTTTGGGATAATAATATGGTGCAAAATAATTAAACAATGCCTACATATTTCATTCCTAGGGCGTGAAATAAGGCATAAATTATTGCATGAGATGTTGGTTAGTTGAGCATAACAAGATTTAAATCCGTTAAAAATTATGACGAAAGTGCCAATGACGAGTAGTCATAACCGAACCCTCGAAAACCTTTCTAGTTGGAGACAAGGTTAGACCATGCCGTTTTGGCATTTAAACTCTAATAAAAATACTAAAGCACTATCCTCATATTTTTGTGCGGTCGATTGCTTCTGAGTGAGCACTTGAGCTTAGCATAGGTCGTATTTGTGTTGGTTGCCGTAGTGCTCGCACACCACCACGACACGTTGGCCCCACTGCCTCACCTCGCCATATGCGCTGTGGGACCCATTCTCCTCTCTCTTCCTCTCCCTTCTGTTGAATCAGTAGCAGCACCAACACGCAACGCAAAATGCACAGGCATTCAAGGAGGAGACACACATGCAACACTAGCAGCAGCATGCGAATTCAATGCACTCGTACAAGCGCACAGCAAGGGGGCAAGCACGCAGCCAGCTGAGCTCGCCACCACATGTTCACGTTCAGTTCATCTCCCACGTTGCATGCCGACCAGCCCCTGCTCACGTTGTCCCATCACCCTGAGCCACGGCAAAGCAAGTTGCCTTGCATGCACTGGCACTGGCCGCGCCCAGACCACCCACGTTGGCGTCTGCCGCTGCCGCTACTGCCCTGCCTGCTGCGCCTAGCTTTAGGAGGAGGCATGCGCGCACGGCTTCTCGTTCGTCCTTGCTGTCTCTCTATCATCGGCCCTCTCTCTCGCTCTGCTCGCTGAACACAAGCGCCAGCCATGGCCACCGTCGGGCTCGAGCTCGGCCACCGCCGTTTCCTCCACTCGGTCCCTTCCCATGCCCGACCACCGGCACCACCGCCCTGCCTCGCTTCTCTCTATGCCCTGTACGCGCTCGCCTGGTTTTTTCGCGCCGGGAGCCGCCGGCGCCGCCTGCCGTAGCGGGCGTGCCCGCCACCATGACTCGCGTGGGCAAGACGCCAGGGGCCGGCTCGGGCCTTGCCTCGGCCAGCTCGAGGGCGCGCGGCCCCCACGTAGTTTGCCAGCCTCTCCGTCGCCCGGGGTCGCCGCGCCGTAAGCGCTGCCGCACGCCGCCTCCACCGGTCACGCCCGGCCGAGCAGCCGCCGCCCATGCATGCGGCCAGGACCGCCGCTGCCTCTGCGCACCGCCTCCTTCGTCGCCGGTCACCCATTGACCCGAAGCAGCGCAAGCCGCCCGGTCCCCGTCGCGTGCTCTGCTCTGCTATACGCTCCAGGGTGAGAAAAATAGAATATAAGTTTTTCTAGGGTTCTTAATGCATATATTGTGACTCTAGTGAATAGTGCTGCATAGTGCCTGACATACCGCGGGTTAATTCGTTGGAAGCTAAGGGTTCGTTTTGCGAAATCGTCGGCGCGCGCGTGGAGCCTGGGCCGCTTGCTGGGCCGGCCGGCTGCGCGCTGGCCACGGCTTGCTGCTGGGCCGACTCGCCTAGTCGTGGGTCGGCTGGGCTGCTTCATGCGCGCAAGCCGCGCACTGCTGGGCCGCTTGCTTTTTCATTTTTCAAAGCAGTTTGGTTAGTACGTTTTAATTTAGATCCTGAACTGATTCTGCTAATTCAAAATAAAATTATGTGGAGGCCCAAAAACAGTGAAACCAATTTTGTTAGGACCTTAAAATCATGGCCTAGCAGATAGTATACCTTGTTCATATGGTGTTCTAGTATTTTTAGGGATACTATAATTAAACCAAGATGCTTGATACTATTTGAAATATGAACTTGTAGGAATTTTTATGGCAAAATGATGATAGTGTTAGCTTTGAAAATTCTACAGTAGCTTTGTAGTATTATTATGTGCCCTCCGTAATTTTTGTAGACCTAAATAATTAGTTTGCTAGAATAACAATTGAGCCATAGTTCGAATATATATTAAACCGATAAAATAAAACAAAGAAACACCTAGGGACTGTATAACTAAAATACTTGATGGGAAATAACGCCGTAGTTGACAATGGGGATGTGTAGCCTAATACGTGGCGAAATCATAATTTAAGCGATGCGCCCGTCGTTGATTATTTACGTTTTTACGTTGCATTCACGTTTATTATAATAGGAACGATGATGGATCACGAAGTCATCTGGAATAGCCGAAAGGGTGGTGTCCGGAGGATCGTGCCGCCATGACGAAATACTAACTTTTGGTTAAATCTTACCCAGGCAAGCCCCGGTGCATAACCCCTATTATTCTGCACTTTATTTTCTGCTTGTGCATTAAGTTTAAAGGAGTTGAATGAAACCCACGTGCATATATATATATATATATATATATATATATATATATATATATATATATATATATATATATATATCCTTGTCCTATGAGTCTTACTAGTACGATAGAATCGTGTAGTGTGCTATGTTATAGGATTCCGGTAGAAGTCGAGTGATTGCCGGTCACTCGCGAGAGATATGAAATACATTATTATTACTACTATCATGTTACTCTCACTTGGAATGTAAATACATTTGATAATAATTGGAGACCGGGCGGGACTGTTCTTGGATTGGATTTGGACTTGGTTGGCAACTGAGCGAGGCTCAGGTTGCATTTGTCCCGCCTGTGTCGATTAAGGACCGTTTGTTGCACTGGATCCTCGGTCAAGTCATAGATATATTGTCCCGAGCATATACTTGCTTATGGGAGCGGGAAGACCTGTTGCTCTCTTGTCATGGGTTTCGGCTCTTTCCGGACCGACTGTTAGGGGTGGGTTTTAGGTGGAGGTCCAAGCACCACACTGAGGCCGGGCCTGCAATGTTGGGGGCTTGGAGTCCTAGTTTGGACGGAGACCTGGACCCCGTGACAGGAGTGGAATGGGTTGGTCTTACTTGTGCCTGGGGTGCAAGTGAGGCGTGTGTTGTCGGGGCACCTAGCTGGGCACATTGATTCGCGAATCGCCGTTTCTGCGTGACGGTATAGCTTGACCGCACTCTGGCACCGTAATAAGAATTGAAAGGGGAAGGATGGAAAAATGGTTCTGATTGCTTAACCCTGCTTGATTATAGACTAGGTGCTTACATAGAAGGTTGGATAAGAAATAAAATACGACTATTAAAAATAAGAAATTAAGGACACACTCTTAGTGCTGCTTCTCGCAAACAAGAAACCACAAAGCAAAAAGCCTTGCATAATCCTTGGAGTCTTTTTATTTCCTCCTGACGGGTAAGTCTTGCGGAGTACAATTGAGTACTCAGGGTTTGTTCTACTCTGTTGCAAGTGACAGGTGCTGATGAGCTGACACTTGTATGTGGGAACCTCCTGGTGGGCTCAGCGAGAATTTCCTTTCCGATACAGAGTAGAGTTTATTTATTAAAACTCTCACTAAAAGTTTTACAAGGAAAATACTATTAATCTGTTATCATTTCATGCATATGAACGTTCTTCATGATAATGTTTAACTTGTCATTAAATGGTTTTATTTCCGTTGAACTCTGATAATGTTTTTATTCCGTTGTTATAACTACATAATGAATTACTCTGATGTTGTACTAAAAGTGATGTAAGAAATAGTAAGGATGTTGTAAGCTTTACTCTCTCATTTATGATCCTGATGTAAAAATGTGGATCTTCTAGTTCTCCCTTGCGGTGTGCTCGACAGAATCGCGTAGTTTAGCGTTCTCCCTTGGGTACTTAGGGTCTAATGGAAGGCGAGTACTCTTGGGAGGGCATTAGATTAGACGATTCTGCCACATGTGTGATCACGAGGTGGAGACGGTTCAATATTTACTTACTGGTTGCATGTTTGCACTGTAAGTTTGGTTCAATATTTTAATGTCACCTTTGAGTCGTCTAGGAAGTGCAACTTCTAGACACGATGATCTTTTGTTTTGCTGAGTGGTGGGCTAAGACAAAAGATCATTGTTTTCACGGTGTGGTTGCTACGAAAACACTGTAATGCCCGTGTCTTTGTGCGGATTTCCCTTTCTTTTAGCGATGTTTTGCGAAAGTTTAGGGATGAGTATATTTTATGGTGTCCAACTAGTCAGAGCTAAGTTTGTTCTTAAAAAAGTCGGAGCTAAAACTCCAAGATTCGGGGCTGGATAGGGTGGGAGCTCCCAGTTGAGTTTTTCTTGTTTGGTCGTTAAAAGTGTTTTTAGGTGATAGTGTTGTAAGTACTTTCAACCTTCTCGTGTTGGTCTTGGCATGAGTTGGTATTGTTTATGAACCTTTTTTCTCTCCAATCAAAGATATGTAGTTCTCCTGTGTATTTGAGAAAAAAGAATTATGACACTGATAATCTAATATAGAAATAAATATGGGAAAGCACATGCATAAAATAGTTAGAGAACCATGCTAAAGATAAAAAGAACAACGGGTGACGATATTATTTTTCCTAGTTTTCAACGAATGATGGAAGTCGGAGATAAGGGAGTTGTGAGATGAATGCAAAAGGAAACAGAAATACTCTAGGAGTATCCAAATTTAATGATGAGCTATCATTTTCCTTGTTGTCTAGGACTCTATGTAGTCCTTCATGTGATCTTGTTAGCAACAAAGAAGCCTTTTCGGGTGTAAGAAGCTGCTTCGAGTCAGAAACCGAGAGAGAAATCCTCATGTTCCACATACAAATTAAAATTCATAAGCCTACTATTTGCGCCCCCCGACGGTTTCTTAAGTAAGTTTATGTCATGCGTCCACGCTTAATGTCTTTTTGAGGTTTGCTCATAGATATGTTACTCTTGATTAGGGTCTCTATCTAGATAGCTGCATGCATGATGGTTAAGTTTCCATTTTGATATCAATTTAGGCCAAATTGTTGCCCAACTTACTTGCAAGGAGTAAGGTACATAATTTAATAGTTATTATTGTATCATGATTTCTTTCTTCGTATAGGATTTATACTAGTTTTCCATGAATGGGGATGATTTCTTGTTTGCTGCTCTCCTCTGCTACTAGCCGGATTGTACGGTATTTTTATTTCCATAGTTTCTTGTTTCTCTCTAGCCGGACTCTAGCTTGATAGTTTGTCATATACCTTTTCTCTAGGGTCGTATCTCTTTTGTTTGAAGTCACTTCTAGCTTCAACTATATGATGTCTTGAGCTTTTTGCTTTGTCTTTTAGGGTCTCCATTGCTCTTCTTTTATCTTCCTCTGAGATGTTGATTGCTTGTTCTCCACTTTAGGCTAGCTCAAGTTCATCCTTACATCCTAAGGACTAATGTACCTTGTATACTAGCAAACATAGTTAGTACAAATGATTATGTAAAGCAACCACCAAAATTACTAAACCTTTGTTATGGTTGATATTTATGATGCGAAAAAAATCTATGGAAGCCATCAAAAAGCATGCATTATTAAGCAGCCATGATATATATTGTGTTATGAATGTTAGAAAAACATAGTATGGCAAGATTTTAATACGATCATATCACACTTGGTCAGGCTAGTTTTCATGGAACATCATAGTGAGACATCCATCAATCGAAACAAGCAACCAAGAAGCCATTGCACATGAAGTAAGGGTTGCAGACGAGGTGGAAGAAGAGATCTATGATGCCACTCAATGTCACGATGGATGATGGTAGGAGCGATAGTAGTGGCGAAGCTAATGGTGGTCAAGAAGTAAGATGGTGGTGAGGATGATGATGACACTGACGATGATGAAGATTTCCTATTAACCATGTTGCGCCATAATGCTGCAGAATTGCTAATGAAGACTACAAAAGAATTAGATAATTTGAAGACGATGCTAATGAAGGCAAGGAACGAACATATGTATGAGTAAAAAAAGGCTGTGAGGTAAGGTGGTCTTTGTTATGTTTCATGCTTGGTCTGATTCTGAAGGCTAAATACGGTTGGTGCGACAGAAGTTTCAATAACCTATTTTTTCTCTTATGTACAACTACGAACATATGCGCTTTATAGTTACGTAGAGAAGAGATCATCATTAAAAAAAATTGTGTATATATAAATAGAAATTTTTTAATACCCTAATCTATATTTCAAAAAGAGTTGTTTGCATCAATGTTCATGACCTATGCCCGCAGTTACCCGGCAACATCTGCTGCAAGCATGCAGCATGGTGCCCATATTCCGATCCATAGACATGATTTTCGGCAACAAGTAAATTTTTGGCTTTGGCTACTGTAGTATTTCGTTTGTATTTGTCAATTAGTGTCCAATCATGTACTAATTAGGCTTAAAAGATTCGTCTCGTGGTTTTCTACCAAATTGTGTAATTAGTTTTTTATTCGTCTACATTTAATACTCCATGCATATGTCCAAATATTCGATGCGACGGGAAATCTCGAAAATTTTTGGAACGCCTTGCCGACGGGGCACTGATTGGTTCCATCGGGGCGCCATGCTCTGCGGCTCTGCCCTGCTGTGATGCGATCGGGGCGTCGGAGATCACGAGTCTTTGCCGCGCTTCCTCGATCCGGTGCCCGATCGCCGTGCACGTGCCCGCTCTGTCCGGCTCCGGCACTCCCTCCCCCTCGGTTGCCGAATTCGACTTGGTGCTCCATGCATGAACTTGATTCTGAAGCAAGAGTACACGCCAACATGGAGAATCAGATCAGTACCAGTACTACGTTGCCGATACCTGCAACGGAAAATATAAGTAGTACGTATTGTCCTTGCAGACATGCAGAAGTATATATACTAGATTAGTAGTTTTTTTGAAAAAATACTAGATTAGTAGTACCTGATACTCTCGCTACTGATACACCACGCCAGGGCTGCTGTTCATCATCGATGCACTCCACGTAGGATTCATCTCGTCCTTGATCAACGGTTCTGAAGGAATTTCGTATGACGAGTTCCCTGCACTCGCGCTGTTCGTGGGTGTGACTTTTAACAACGCGGCGAATCCGTTGATCACGAAGTCGGCAAAACACTCTGTGTTCGTGCGTACGTGCCGCGGGAAGAGAGCCCAAAATATCCTGGCGCCAAGGCACGCAGTACAGAGTTGCGCTGTGCAGGCATGTGGCGAGGAATCAAGTGAGTGCCTCGGCGTGCCGCTGCACTGATATCGATTCCTGGAGCCCGTGTCTGCTCCGTGGTACGACGCCGGTGCAAAGGCCGGAGGGCTTGCCTCCCAGCCAGGTGCCCCTCGTCCCTGGACTGCTTTCCAGGCGCGGGCGGGATCCAATGCCTTGACTAGTTTATCTATCCCCCGCTCACTTCATCGGCGCGCGGTAAAAGGAGAGGACCAGGAACCAACGCTCTGGTCCAGACGTTCAGTCCAAATCGCGTCCTGCTCTCGCGGCGCCAAACTTTTCCCTGGCACCGATCCACAGCCTCTGCCCCTATCTTAACGCATCGAAAGTCAATAATCGATGCGAGCTGACAGCGTACACGCCGGCGTGGCCCGCGCTTGCCCAAAGAGTTTTCCGCGGGAAGGACTGCGGAAAGAGACCAAAAGGCCGACACGCCACCGACATTTCCCCAGCGAAAGCTCATCAAAGCGAAAGAGGTGGAGGAAAATGGTCACAAGTCCAGGACTTTTGGGGCCGCTGATTAATCGTCCTGGCCGGATTGCTCACCCTGTTCGTTTTAACTATTCAACCAAATCAGAAGTCATTCAACAGTGTTTTCCTCTCACAATAAACCAGTCATTCACCAGCCCCACCGCCCGGCTTTGGCTAGGTTCTGCTTTTGCCTCCCGGCGACGGATGAGCGCGCCAGCTCCCCGGACCCGCATGTCAACGTCGGAAGCCTCTAGACCTCTCCCGTCGTCCGAGTCATGCACCCCCCGTGCAGTGCAACCAGTCAATCACTCTCGTGCCCCGCGTCGCGTCGCCCATTGGCAACTTGCAAACTTCAATCTGGCAACGCAAGATAATTCTAATAAGGAAAATAGGATAAGTTGTTTTAAACGTTCGGCATGAAAAAACGATTTCGTTAAACGAGTCTATAATTAAAAGGTGCCATTTTGGGATAATAATATGGTGCAAAATAATTAAACAATGCCTACATATTTCATTCCTAGGGCGTGAAATAAGGCATAAATTATTGCATGAGATGTTGGTTAGTTGAGCATAACAAGATTTAAATCCGTTAAAAATTATGACGAAAGTGCCAATGACGAGTAGTCATAACCGAACCCTCGAAAACCTTTCTAGTTGGAGACAAGGTTGGACCATGCCGTTTTGGCATTTAAACTCTAATAAAAATACTAAAGCACTATCCTCATATTTTTGTGTGGTCGGTTGCTTCTGAGTGAGCACTTGAGCTTAGCATAGGTCGTATTTGTGTTGGTTGCCGTAGTGCTCGCACACCACCGCGACACGTTGGCCCCACTGCCTCACCTCGCCGTATGCGCTGTGGGACCCATTCTCCTCTCTCTTCCTCTCCCTTCTGTTGAATCAGTAGCAGCACCAACACGCAACGCAAAATGCACAGGCATTCAAGGAGGAGACACACATGCAACACTAGCAGCAGCATGCGAATTCAATGCACTCGTACAAGCGCACAGCAAGGGGGCAAGCACGCAGCCAGCTGAGCTCGCCACCACATGTTCACGTTCAGTTCATCTCCCACGTTGCATGCCGACCAGCCCCTGCTCACGTTGTCCCATCACCCTGAGCCACGGCAAAGCAAGTTGCCTTGCATGCACTGGCACTGGCCGCGCCCAGACCACCCACGTTGGCGTCTGCCGCTGCCGCTACTGCCCTGCCTGCTGCGCCTAGCTTTAGGAGGAGGCATGCGCGCACGGCTTCTCGTTCGTCCTTGTTGTCTCTCTATCATCGGCCCTCTCTCTCGCTCTACTCGCTGAACACAAGCGCCAGCCATGGCCACCGTCGGGCTCGAGCTCGGCCACCGCCGTTTCCTCCACTCGGTCCCTTCCCATGCCCGACCACCGGCACCACCGCCCTGCCTCGCTTCTCTCTATGCCCTGTACGCGCTCGCCTGGTTTTTCCGCGCCAGGAGCCGCCGGCGCCGCCTGCCGTAGCGGGCGTGCCCGCCACCATGACTCGCGTGGGCAAGACGCCAGGGGCCGGCTCGGGCCTTGCCTCGGCCAGCTCGAGGGCGCGCGGCCCCCACGTAGTTTGCCAGCCTCTCCGTCGCCCGGGGTCGCCGCGCCGTAAGCGCTGCCGCACGCCGCCTCCACCGGTCACGCCCGGCCGAGCAGCCGCCGCCCATGCATGCGGCCAGGACCGCCGCTGCCTCTGCGCACCGCCTCCTTCGTCGCCGGTCACCCACTGACCCGAAGCAGCGCAAGCCGCCCGGTCCCCGTCGCGTGCTCTGCTCTGCTATACGCTCCAGGGTGAGAAAAATAGAATATAAGTTTTTCTAGGGTTCTTAATGCATATATTGTGACTCTAGTGAATAGTGCTGCATAGTGCCTGACATACCGCGGGTTAATTCGTTGGAAGCTAAGGGTTCGTTTTGCAAAATCGTCGGCGCGCGCGTGGAGCCTGGGCCGCTTGCTGGGCCGGCCGGCTGCGCGCGGGCCACGGCTTGCTGCTGGGCCGACTCGCCTAGTCGTGGGTCGGCTGGGCTGCTTCGTGCGCGCAAGCCGCGCACTGCTGGGCCGCTTGCTTTTTCCTTTTTCAAAGCAGTTTGGTTAGTACGTTTTAATTTAGATCCTAAACTGATTCTGCTAATTCAAAATAAAATTATGTGGAGGCCCAAAAACAGTGAAACCAATTTTGTTAGGACCTTAAAATCATGGCCTAGCAGATAGTATACCTTGTTCATATGGTGTTCTAGTATTTTTAGGGATACTATAATTAAACCAAGATGCTTGATACTATTTGAAATATGAACTTGTAGGAATTTTTATGGCAAAATGATGATAGTGTTAGCTTTGAAAATTCTACAGTAGCTTTGTAGTATTATTATGTGCCCTCCGTAATTTTTGTAGACCTAAATAATTAGTTTGCTAGAATAACAATTGAGCCATAGTTCGAATATATATTAAACCGATAAAATAAAACAAAGAAACACCTAGGAACTGTATAACTAAAATACTTGATGGGAAATAACGCCGTAGTTGACAATGGGGATGTGTAGCCTAATACGTGGCGAAATCATAATTTAAGCGATGCGCCCGTCGTTGATTATTTACGTTTTTACGTTGCATTCACGTTTATTATAATAGGAACGATGATGGATCACGAAGTCATCTGGAATAGCCGAAAGGGTGGTGTCCGGAGGATCGTGTCGCCATGACGAAATACTAACTTTTGGTTAAATCTTACCCAGGCAAGCCCTGGTGCATAACCCCTATTATTCTGCACTTTATTTTCTGCTTGTGCATTAAGTTTAAAGGAGTTGAATGAAACCCACGTGCATATATATATATATATATATATATATATATATATATATCCTTGTCCTATGAGTCTTACCGTGTAGTGTGCTATGTTATAGGATTCCAGTAGAAGTCGAGTGATTGTCGGTCACTCGCGAGAGATATGAAATACATTATTATTGCTACTATCATGTTACTCTCACTTGGAATGTAAATACATTTGATAATAATTGGAGACCGGGCGGGACTGTTCTTGGATTGGATTTGGACTTGGTTGGCAACTGAGCGAGGCTCAGGTTGCATTTGTCCCGCCTGTGTCGATTAAAGACCGTTCGTTGCACTGGATCCTCGGTCAAGTTATAGATATATTGTCCCGAGCATATACTTGCTTATGGGAGCGGGAAGACCTGTTTCTCTCTTGTCATGGGTTTCGGCTCTTTCCGGACCGACTGTTAGGGGTGGGTTTTAGGTGGAGGTCCAAGCACCACACTGAGGCCGGGCCTGCAATGTTGGGGGCTTGGAGTCCTAGTTTGGACGGGGACCTGGACCCCGTGACAGGAGTGGAATGGGTTGGTCTTACTTGTGCCTGGGGTGCAAGTGAGGCGTGTGTTGTCGGGGCACCCAGCTGGGCACATTGATTCGCGAATCACCGTTTCTGCGTGACGGTATGGCTTGACCGCACTCTGGCACCGTAGTAAGAATTGAAAGGGGAAGGATGGAAAAATAGTTCTGATTGCTTAACCCTGCTTGATTATAGACTACTCCCTCCATCCCAAATTATAAGACGTTTGACTTTTTTTACCCCAAGTTTGACCACTCGTCTTATTCAAAAAATTTGTACAAATATAGTCAAATTTAAGTCATTCTTGAAGAACTTTTATTAATATACCAAGCTACGATAAAAAATTGATATTTTGCACAATTTTTTTGAATAAGACGAGTGGTCAAACTTGGTGTCAAAAAAGTCAAACGTCTTATAATTTGGGATAGAGGGAGTAGGTGCTTACATAGAAGGTTGGATAAGAAATAAAATACGGCTATTAAAAATAAGAAATTAAGGACACACTCTTAGTGCTGCTTCTCGCAAACAAGAAACCCACAAAGCAAAAAGCCTTGCATAATCCTTGGAGTCTTTTTATTTCCTCCTGACGGGTAAGTCTTGCGGAGTACAATTGAGTACTCAGGGTTTGTTATACTCTGTTGCAGGTGACAAGTGCTGATGAGCTGACACTTGTATGTGGGAACCTCCTGGTGGGCTCAGCGAGAATTTCCTTTCCGATACAGAGTAGAGTTTATTTATTAAAACTCTCACTAAAAGTTTTACAAGGAAAATACTATTAATTTGTTATCATTTCATGCATATGAACGTTCTTCATGATAATGTTTAACTTGTCATTAAATGGTTTTATTTCTGTTGAACTCCGATAATGTTTTTATTCCGTTGTTATAACTACATAATGAATTACTCTGATGTTGTACTAAAAGTGATGTAAGAAATAGTAAGGATGTTGTAAGCTTTACTCTCTCATTTATGACCCTGATGTAAAAATGTGGATCTTCGAGTTCTCCCTTGCGATGTGCTCAACAGAATCGCGTAGTTTAGCGTTCTCCCTTGGGTACTTAGGGTCTAATGGAAGGCGAGTACTCTTGGGAGGGCATTAGATTAGGCGATTCTGCCACATGTGTGATCACGAGGTGGAGACGGTTCAATATTTACTTACTGGTTGCATGTTTGCACTGTAAGTTTGGTTCAATATTTTAATGTCACCTTTGAGTCGTCTAGGAAGTGCAACTTCTAGACACGATGATCTTTTGTTTTGCTGAGTAGTGGGCTAAGACAAAAGATCATTGTTTTCACGGTGTGGTTGCTACGAAAACACTGTAATGCCCGTGTCTTTGTGCGGATTTCCCTTTCTTTTAGCGATGTTTTGCGAAAGTTTAGGGATGAGTATATTTTATGGTGTCCAACTAGTCAGAGCTAAGTTTGTTCTTAAAAAAGTCGGAGCTAAAACTCCAAGATTCGGGGCTGGATAGGGTGGGAGCTCCCAGTTGAGTTTTTCTTGTTGTTTGGTCGTTAAAAGTGTTTTTAGGTGATAGTGTTGTAAGTACTTTCAACCTTCTCGTGTTGGTCTTGGCATGAGTTGGTATTGTTTATGAACCTTTTTTCTCTCCAATCAAAGATATGTAGTTCTCCAGTGTATTTGAGAAAAAAGAATTATGACACTGATAATCTAATATAGAAATAAATATGGGAAAGCACATGCATAAAATAGTTAGAGAACCATGCTAAAGATAAAAAGAACAACGGGTGACGATATTATTTTTCCTAGTTTTCAACGAATGATGGAAGTCGGAGATAAGGGAGTTGTGAGATGAATGCAAAAGGAAACAGAAATACTCTAGGAGTATCCAAATTTAATGATGAGCTATCATTTTCCTTGTTGTCTAGGACTCTATGTAGTCCTTCATGTGATCTTGTTAGCAACAAAGAAGCCTTTTCGGGTGTAAGAAGCTGCTTCGAGTCAGAAACCGAGAGAGAAATCCTCATGTTCCACATACAAATTAAAATTCATAAGCCTACTATTTGCGCCCCCGACGGTTTCTTAAGTAAGTTTATGTCATGCGTCCACGCTTAATGTCTTTTTGAGGTTTGCTCATAGATATGTTACTCTTGATTAGGGTCTCTATCTAGATAGCTGCATGCATGATGGTTAAGTTTCCATTTTGATATCAATTTAGGCCAAATTGTTGCCCAACTTACTTGCAAGGAGTAGGGTACATAATTTAATAGTTATTATTGTATCATGATTTCTTTCTTCGTATAGGATTTATACTAGTTTTCCATGAATGGGGATGATTTCTTGTTTGCTGCTCTCCTCTGCTACTAGCCGGATTGTACGGTATTTTTATTTCCATAGTTTCTTGTTTCTCTCTAGCCGGACTCTAGCTTGATAGTTTGTCATATACCTTTTCTCTAGGGTCGTATCTCTTTTGTTTGAAGTCACTTCTAGCTTCAACTATATGATGTCTTGAGCTTTTTGCTTTGTCTTTTAGGGTCTCCATTGCTCTTCTTTTATCTTCCTCTGAGATGTTGATTGCTTGTTCTCCACCTTAGCCTAGCTCAAGTTCATCCTTACATCCTAAGGACTAATGTACCTTGTATACTAGCAAACATAGTTAGTACAAATGATTATGTCAAGCAACCACCAAAATTACTAAACCTTTGTTATGGTTGATATTTATGATGCGAAAAAAATCTATGGAAGCCATCAAAAAGCATGCATTATTAAGCAGCCATGATATATATTGTGTTATGAATGTTAGAAAAACATAGTATGGCAAGATTTTAATACGATCATATCACACTTGGTCAGGCTGGTTTTCATGGAACATCATAGTGAGACATCCATCAATCGAAACAAGCAACCAAGAAGCCATTGCACATGAAGTAAGGGTTGCAGACGAGGTGGAAGAAGAGATCTATGATGCCACTCAATGTCACGATGGATGATGGTAGGAGCGATAGTAGTGGCGAAGCTAATGGTGGTCAAGAAGTAAGATGGTGGTGAGGATGATGATGACACTGACGATGATGAAGATTTCCTAGTCACCATGTTGCGCCATAATGCTGCAGAATTGCTAATGAAGACTACAAAAGAATTAGATAATTTGAAGACGATGCTAATGAAGGCAAGGAACGAACATATGTATGAGTAAAAAAAGGCTGTGAGGTAAGGTGGTCTTTGTTATGTTTCATGCTTGGTCTGATTCTGAAGGCTAAATACGGTTGGTGCGACAGAAGTTTCAATAACCTATTTTTTCTCTTATGTACAACTACGAACATATGCACTTTATAGTTACGTAGAGAAGAGATCATCATTAAAAAAAAATTGTGTATATATAAATAGAAATTTTTTAATACCCTAATCTATATTTCAAAAAGAGTTGTTTGCATCAATGTTCATGACCTATGCCCGCAGTTACCCGGCAACATCTGCTGCAAGCATGCATCATGGTGCCCATATTCCGATCCATAGACATGATTTTCGGCAACAAGTAAATTTTTGGCTTTGGCTACTGTAGTATTTCGTTTGTATTTGTTAATTAGTGTCTAATCATGTACTAATTAGGCTTAAAAGATTCGTCTCGTGGTTTTCTACCAAATTGTGTAATTAGTTTTTTATTCGTCTATATTTAATACTCCATGCATATGTCCAAATATTCGATGCGACGGGAAATCTCGAAAATTTTTGGAACGCCTTGCCGACGGGGCACTGATTGGTTCCATCGGGGCGCCATGCTCTGCGGCTCTGCCCTGCTGTGATGCGATCGGGGCGTCGGAGATCACGAGTCTTTGCCGCGCTTCCTCGATCCGGTGCCCGATCGCCGTGCACGTGCCCGCTCTGTCCGGCTCCGGCACTCCCTCCCCCTCGGTTGCCGAATTCGACTTGGTGCTCCATGCATGAACTTGATTCTGAAGCAAGAGTACACGCCAACATGGAGAATCAGATCAGTACCAGTACTACGTTGCCGATACCTGCAACGGAAAATATAAGCCCTCCGTCCATAAAAACATACAATTCTCGCTTTTCGAGAAGTCAAACAGTTTCAATTTTGACTAAATTTATATAAAAAAAATACTAATGTTTATGATACAAAATAAGTATCATTAGATTAGTTATAGAATATATTTTTATAATAAATTTATTTGGAGACATAAATGTTAATACTATTTGCTATAAACTTGGTCAAATTTGAGTCAGTTTGACTGACACGCATCCCATAATTGCATCTTTTCTAGGACGGAGGAAGTAGTACGTATTGTCCTTGCAGACATGCAGAAGTATATATACTAGATTAGTAGTTTTTTTGAAAAAATACTAGATTAGTAGTACCTGATACTCTCGCTACTGATACACCACGCCAGGGCTGCTGTTCATCATCGATGCACTCCACGTAGGATTCAGCTCGTCCTTGATCAACGGTTCTGGAGGAATTTCGTATGACGAGTTCCCTGCACTCGCGCTGTTCGTGGGTGTGACTTTTAACAACGCGGCGAATCCGTTGATCACGAAGTCGGCAAAACGCTCTGTGTTCGTGCGTACGTGCCGCGGGAAGAGAGCCCAAAATATCCTGGCGCCAAGGGACGCAGTACAGAGTTGCGCTGTGCAGGCATGTGGCGAGGAATCAAGTGAGCGCCTCGGCGTGCCGCTGCACTGATATCGATTCCTGGAGCCCGTGTCTGCTCCGTGGTACGACGCCGGTGCAAAGGCCGGAGGGCTTGCCTCCCAGCCAGGTGCCCCTCGTCCCTGGACTGCTTTCCAGGCGCAAGCGGGATCCAATGCCTTGACTAGTTTATCTATCCCCCGCTCACTTCATCGGCGCGCGGTAAAAGGAGAGGACCAGGAACCAACGCTCTGGTCCAGACATTCAGTCCAAATCGCGTCCTGCTCTCGCGGCGCCAAACTTTTCCCTGGCACCGATCCACAGCCTCTGCCCCTATCTTAACGCATCGAAGTCAATAATCGATGCGAGCTGACAGCGTACACGCCGGCGTGGCCCGCGCTTGCCCAAAGAGTTTTCCGCGGGAAGGACTGCGGAAAGAGACCAAAAGGCCGACACGCCACCGACATTTCCCCAGCGAAAGCTCATCAAAGCGAAAGAGGAGGAGGAAAATGGTCACAAGTCCAGGACTTTTGGGGCCGCTGATTAATCGTCCTGGCCGGATTGCTCACCCTGTTCGTTTTAACTATTCAACCAAATCAGAAGTCATTCAACAGTGTTTTCCTCTCACAATAAACCAGTCATTCACCAGCCCCACCGCCCGGCTTTGGCTAGGTTCTGCTTTTGCCTCCCGGCGACGGATGAGCGCGCCAGCTCCCCGGACCCGCATGTCAACGTCGGAAGCCTCTAGACCTCTCCCGTCGTCCGAGTCATGCACCCCCCGTGCAGTGCAACCAGTCAATCACTCTCGTGCCCCGCGTCGCGTCGCCCATTGGCAACTTGCAAACTTCAATCTGGCAACGCAAGGTGGAACTGATGAGTACACACACGACACATCTTATGATAAAGAGGTGAGAGCATCCGGCTGAAAAAAACTGACGCTAACGCTTGGGTGCCCCAATCGAAGTCTGACGAATCCAAAGCGAACAAAAACGCTAACCATTTTTCTATATTAAACCAAAGTACTTAATGAAATGGTAGAAAACTGATGAACGGAAGACAAGCGTCACGCGGGCAGCGGAGCAGGTGAGTAACTCCAAGGGGCAGTGGAGCAGAGAACCACGCCGACCGCCGACCGACCCGCCGATGGGCGCGAGCCGTCCACGCTTTCTCGCCCGCGCGCGTCACCGGGCCGCCCGGCCTATGCCGACCTCTCCCGACGCCGTCCACCGCAGTACTGTAGTACTGGTACCGCACCTCGAGGCACCGCCACGTCGGAACCGGGCCGCCCCACGAGCGGGGCCCGACACGCGTCGTGGCGCGACTGGCCACCACCAGGCCATGTCCCCGTCGGACCTCCGTTTCCCGCCCGCGGCTGATCTGTCCTGCCCTCCTCGCGTCGCGTAGCCTACGCGTACGAAAGCGTTACCTCCGTCGCATCAACGCAGCTGTAACGCTACATCGCGGACACCTTTCGGTGCCTAGCTAGCTTGCTCTATATAAGGACGCCTCCGGCCTCACCACCTTCTCCATCCGAAAAGCCAAAGCGAAAGACGTCAGTCAAGAGCGAGCCTGCTGATCTGCTGTGTTGTTTAGTTGGGAAAGCCATCTGTTTCGGCGATCATGGAGGACGAGAGGAACACCCAGCAGCACCAGGGCTGTGAGGCCCAGGAGAACGCCGCCGCCGATCAGGTGGAGGTGAAGGACAGGGGGCTCCTGGACACCCTTCTCGGCAGGAAGAAGCACGAGGACCAGGATAAGAAGCAGGAGGAGGAGCTGGCCACCGGCATGGAGAAGGTCACGGTGGCCGAGCCCGAGAAGCACGAGCACAAGAAGGAGGAGCACGAGGCCGCCGGCGAGAAGAAGGAGAGCCTTCTCGCCAAGCTGCACCGCACCAGTTCCAGCTCCAGCTCGGTAAGTTCGTCATAGACATGATGATCTGCTAATCGAGTCCTTCGGATCAGTAAAAGATCGGCTTCTCATAGTACTAGTACGTGTTAATTATGTACTTTTTTTTTCTGACTACTGCGATCGTCGTGCGTGCAGTCGAGCGACGAGGAAGAAGAGGTGATCGACGAGAACGGCGAGATCGTGAAGAGGAAGAAGAAGAAGGGCCTCAAGGAGAAGATCAAGGAGAAGCTGCCGGGCCACCACAAGGACCACGAGGCCGACCACCACACGGCCGTACCGGCCCCGGCGGCGGCGCCCGCGCCCGTGGTGGAGACGCACGCTCACCACCAGGAGGAAGAGCACAAGCCGCACTACGCGGCCCCGGCGCCTCCCCCGCACGTGGAGACGCACGTCCACCAGCACGACCACGGCGTCGTCGTCCAGAAGGTCGAGGACGACGTGAAGACCGAGACCCCACCGGCACCGGAGGAGGAGAAGAAAGGCCTGCTGGACAAGATCAAGGAGAAGCTCCCCGGTGGCCACAAGAAGCCGGAAGACGCTTCCGCTGCTGCCGCACCGGCCGTCGTCCACGCGCCAGCGCCGGCGCCGCACACTGAGGACGTGAGCAGCCCGGATGGCAGGGAGAAGAAGGGCTTGCTGGGCAAGATCATGGACAAGATACCCGGCTACCATAAGAGCTCAGGTGAAGACGACCACAAGGACGCCGCCGGCGAGCACAAGACCAGCTCCTAAGGTCGCAACGTGTCCTGGCCGGGCCTTGATCCATCAGAAGCGTTGGCGTGTGTTTTGGTTCTGGTTTGCTTTTTAAGAAGTTTGTTTCAAGGTGGATCGCGTGGTCAAGGTCCGTGTGCTTTAAGCCCCAACCGACACTGGCAGTGAGTGTTGCTGCTTTGTGTAGGCTTTGGTACGGGCTTTAGTTTGGTTTCCAAGTCAGGGTTTGGATGTTGTGTACTTGGGTTTCTTGAATTATTATGTTTAGTTGCGTATTGTAATTCGGCTGGGCTACCTGGACATGCATTAGTAATTGCTTTGGTTTCTGCCCAGCACATATATATATTATCACGTTGTGATCCTTGTCAATTATCATTTGGATGTTGGCATTGTAGAAACTTGTTATCCAGTGCATTGTTAGAAAAAAAAACGCAACCCCTTGGGGTTATCCTGTGCTTGGAAGAGCTAGGAAAAGAAAAAAAAATATAGTGATAGTTTTATCTTCGTCGCCGTAAATAAATACGTAACTACGAATATGAAAAATTGCATTTTTAGAATTTGCAATAATGCGATGGGCGAACGACAGGAATTGAACCCGATTTTGTATCTGTCTTTTGTGATGGATCTTATCTGTATCTAGCATCTGGCTGATGCAGGGGACAATAGAGCCTAGCTCAGTTAGCTAGATTCTTTGAGTCTCAATTTGATATGAGTGTCTATAATTTTCTAGATTTATTTTATACTGTAGGTTATAATGGTCCATATTATTTTAATGTTAGACAATGTATTCGTCTCATGATTTGTGGGCTCAATCTCGCCCTCACAGGGGTTGGGCTCAATCTCGATGGGCTTACCTCCGTCATTTGCCTTATCCTTTTCTTACTGTTAATTGGGCCGAAAGATTCGATATCGGGTGAGGTAACATCTGGTCCTCGTTGGATCACGCAAATTCACGTGATATGTAGCATTCCACTCAGGAAAAAAAAAAGCATGTAAATGGGGCGAAAGAGTTTTCTTTTTCCGATATACGTACCCCGTAGTTGTCTTGTGGCTGCGTTCTGGTGTGCATTAGGCGGCACAAGATGGCCAATTTTGGTCTGATGCACCGGGCTCGCACTGAACCGATCGTCGTCGGTTCGGGCGTGCAAGGCGCAAGTGGTCGCACGCGCACGGTACGACCGCGATCGTACATGTGGTTGCACGCGCTTCCGCGTGCACTGGCAAAAAAACAAGAAAAAAATGGGACCTGGTGGCCAGTTCCTGCAAGGCTGCAAGATAACGATGATGATTCTTGTAACCCCTTGTTTAGTTCCCCTAATTCTCCTCCAAAATTCCACTATGCAAAAAGAAGATTCCCCATCACATCAAAATGTCGGCAAATGTATAGAGTACTAAATGTTGATGAAATCAAAAACTAATTGCACAATTTTGTTGTACTTTGCGAGACGAACATTTTAAGCCTAGTTAGTCAAAATTTGGATAATTTTTACCAAATACAAACGAAATGCTATAGGAATTCTGATACAGTATTTTTCTCCCCAATTCACTGAACTAAACGAGGCCTAAGGCCGAGATCATGCCATCGCTGCATCGGGGTCACCCTAATATATAGCCCTAGCTACTTAGCTAGGCCATGCCCACAACTTGGCGGTGCACGGCCGAACTCAACTGAACGGGCAGTGGCGGCGGCAAGGTTTGCTGCTCCATAGTCATCCTCACCACCAGGGGCTTGTTTAGATGATCGAATTGGGTGCTCTCGAATTTGCACAGTATAATACTGTAGCACTTTTGTTTTTATTTGCTAATAATTGTTCAAATATTGATTAATTAGGCTCAAAATGTTCGTCTCGTAAAGTACAACAAAACTGTGTAATTAGTTTTTGATTTCATCTACATTTAGGACTCTATGCATATACCGGTATTTTAATGTGATAAGAAATTTTTTTTATAGTAGAATTTGTGGTGAATTTAGGTATCGCCCAGGGTCATTGGCGGTATTTTTTACGCGGGTGACACGCGCTGACACACACACTCACGTCTCAGTGTCTCACCCGCGCAAAGCAGGAGAGAGACGAGACGAGATGGAATCTCCATCGATCGACCTGTATCGGAATGATTACAGCTAGAACGTGCGCTGGTGTTCTTGTAGCCCTTGTTTAGTTCCTAAGTCCTTGTTTAGATCCTAAATTTAGGATGCAAATTTTGCATAGTAAATGTCCTGTTACACTGTAGCAACTTTGTTTTTATTTGATAATAATTGTCCAAATATTGATTAATTAGGCTTAAAATATTCGTCTCGTAAAGTACAACAAAACTGTGCAATTAGTTTTTGATTTCATCTACATTTATTACTCCATATATATGCCGATATTTTGATGTGATGGAGAATCTTCTTTTTGCATAGTGGAATTTAGGGTGGAATTTGGGGATCTAAACAAGGCCTAAATTCTACTCCCAAATTTTACTATGCAAAAAGAAGATTCCCATCACATTAAAATATCGACACATACATGGAGTACTAAATGTAGATAAAATTAAAAACTAATTACACAGTTTTGTTGTACTTTACGAGACGAACATTTTGAGCCTAATTAGTCAAAGTTTGGATAATTTTTACCAAATACAAACAAAATACTACAGTGCACATTTAGTAGTCACTGTTCCAACTCGGGACGCTGAATCCGGAAACTAAACACGGGCGTAGTGCGCGTTCGACGAACGGATCTAGTGCCTCGGATCGACGGTATACACAATGAGAAGAGCAGTAGGAAAAGATGCCTCGTAAGCTAATGCACACTTGCACCATACAATTATTTGTGCCTCTGTGTATGTGTAGTGGAGGAAAAGGAGGCAATAAAATACGGCAGAACAAAAAGGCCTCACGGATTTCGGAACAATATATATTCATGGTGGCAGCTAATTTCTAAGTACCAGTTCATCGTGCCCACATGCTATATCATATGTTAGAATTTTAGACATGGATTTGAGTTATTTTAGTATTTTAACAAGGGAGTGACTAGTTATCTATCGACAGACTTTACGTGGTCAAATCTGTCAAATTTTTAATAAATACGACCCAATAGATAGTTGTAGCACAAATCCTAAATCACAGCCAAATATATAATATCTGACAGATTTAGTAAAAAAATGTGTCAACAAATAAATAGCAAAAGTCTTTCAACAATGACAAGAGTGTAACTTAGAGACAAATTTATGAGGTTACCTATGTTATCTTTTCATAAAGATGGGTTGATTACATGTAAACACAGGGTCACTTTACATTACGTTTCATAATTTCATAATTCATATGTGGGTACTCTCTCCGTCTGAAAAAAGATACAATTTTAGCCTCCCATTCTTGTCCGTCCGAGGAAGGATGCAATTTTAGACTCCCATATGCCGGCATACTGAATTAATGGCCAAATGTTTATAAATTTTGTGACAATTTATAGGATTTACCTTTTTCTATTCACCCTGCTCAGCTGGCTATAAAAGCACTGCTGAATGGCTGATACTAATGCTAATGCTGATTTGTTGTGAGAGAAAAACACTGCTGAATGGCTGGCTGATTCTAGTAGATAAGTTCAAGCGAACAGGGCAATTGTGTATTGGAGAATTAACATATAGGCTCCATTGGAATATCTAGTTAGAGTTTTTAAGATTCATCTTATTTTCTATCGTGATATGTATTTAATTGAAATTTAAGATTAAATTATATAAACTCTTGTTGCAAACATTGTTGTGACATTATGAATTTGTATGTTAGCTTTTAACTTTTGTCTTAATAGTTGTTATGATCTTTTTTATCCAGTGTTAAATTGAAGTTCTAGTGCTTATTATATCTTTATTTAAAAGCTCTATTTTTTATTTATTAAGAAAATATTCTAGATTATATGCTACACTTTTAGGTACTATGGCATAAACACTTATTTTAGCTCGAACTGTAGCACTCGAGATGTTAAATTTACTAATCAAAGAATTATACATGTAGTAGCATTATTCATAAAAATGTAGAGTGTTTAAATTAAAGTACCACTATTATTGTGACATAATGTTTCAGATGAAATGTATAACCTTATTCAAAAATTGAATATAATATATTTGTAATTATTATTATTATTATTATTATTATTTATTAGAAATAGAGAATTTGGTAAAAACATATATCCTTCAATTGTTTTCTATAATTAGTTCTCACTAGTACAGAGAAGACTTTCATATGCACGCATTTTTTATTTCAAAAGCGGGCAAACTATCCGCATCCGCTTGCCCATCTATGAAAATTAACTAGACTGAACCCGCAACCTACTACTCAACAATAATACCTTCTTACCAGCGCACCCCACACACTCACTTGTCAGTATAGAAGGATTCTATCTTTTTATAAATATTCTGTAATCTTGTATTAGATATTTTGGCTACAAAATGAATTCTAATGAAAAAAAATGAACTACAAAGTTTTAAATCTTGTCATGAACTACAACTTTGGTATAACATGTGTCTCCATCCAAGATAAAAATTTTAAAAAATTGAATATCAAATTATATGAATCTAAAACAAATAGTCGAAACACTAAAAAACCTCAAATAAAAAACTCATCAACAACAAATATGTAGATCAGATCAGCCACTATAACTTTAATATTAACTATGCGAACAGTCAAGGTCGTTTAGAAAATCAAAATTTTGAATTTCAAAAATACATAAACTTAAAACACATTTGGAACTATAAATGACTTGAAATAAAAACATTTCAACTAGAAAGTTCTAAATTGTACCGAGAGCTATATCTAACTACAGGTAGCGTCTTGAAATATTGCTCCACTCTATTCTGGATTTCTCGTTAGCCAAAAACAGAGTCTTTAAAGTACACACAAGCTATAGAAAAGTTGTCGGGGGATGAAAAGATGTATAGAACATTTTTTTATTTAAATGACTGTAAATAATAAGAGAGTGGGTTCAAATAGTCGTTAAAATAAATGTTCCATAATCTTGTATTGTATATTTTGGCTACTAAATGAACTCAAATAAAAAAAGTTTGAACTACAAAGCTTTAAATGTTTTCATGAACTACAACTTTGGTATAAGATGTGTCTCTATCCGAGATAAAAAATTTAAAATATGTGTATTTAAAACAAATAGAGGACACACTAAAAAACTTCAAACAAAAAACTCATCAACAACGTAGATCAGGTCGGTCACTATAACTTTGGTATCAGCTATGTGAACATTCAATGTTGTTTAGAAAATCAAAATTTTAAATTTCAAAAATACATAAACTTAAAACACATATTTGAAATTGTAAACTATTTGAAATAAAAACATTTCAACTACAAAGTTTTAAATTGTATTGAGAGCTATATCTACTCCAAAAATATTTGTCTACTCTATTCTGGAATGCTCGCTAGCCGAAAACGGAGAACGTGATTGGCTCTTTAGAGTACGTATAAGATATGGAAAGTTGTTGGTTGATGAAAAGATATAAAGAACGATTTTTTATTTAAATGACTCTAAATGTTAATTTAGAGTGTGAGTTTAAGAAAACTATTAAAGATGTTATTATACTCAACTATCCTATGTTATTATGTAATTACTATGAAGATAAATAGTCACACCGCTAAAGCAGCGCGTCAGGTACGTACGTATAGTCGAAGATCCGGCAGGTAAAGATGCACGCTGCTGCAGCTTGAACAGCGACAGGCGGTAAATAAAACAGGTAAAAGTTGTTACGCTCAGGGCATCAGATCATCAGAAAGTGAAACGCAGATCACCCTCTGGCCTCATCTCTCAAAAGAAAAAGGTGGCGCTTCCACTGCTGTCGTTTTGTTTTTGTTTGCTTTGCAAAGGGCGGAAAAAGGTCACACGTATGTATATACATGCATGGGATCTTCTTTTCTGTCCGCCAAGCGAAAAAGCTAAAACGTAAGGAATGGTAACAACAGTATGAAATGCACTAAGCGTAAAGACAGAATTATTGGATGCTTTGAGCAAAGGAAAACCGATCAATAAAACGTACAAGAATAAGCTTGTGTGCACGATCTTAGGATGCTGCATCCCACTAGCTAGTGTATTAACCGCGGTACTTGTGGATCCCATCTGGGTTTTTTCAATCTTTCAAGGTTCGTAAGCGTGTTGGGGTTGTGTTATGCGTGCACAAATGTGTATCAGTGTCAATTGCATTGGTAGGTAGAATATATTCTTGCTGACACACCGATTGTCCGAAGTAATCAATTCAATTAAGCCAAGTTACTCCCGGCCAGGTGTTTGTTTGTAGAATATATTCTGTTGACAATGTGACAGTTCCAAGTAACCAGTTCAGTTAAGCCACGATACTTCATTCCGGCCAGCATTTCAATCAGAAAATAGGAAAACAAATCTCATCGCTCTACGACATGCATATATCCTATAGCAGAGGACCACAGCACTTGAGTGAGTGAATGAAGATCAAGTCATCAAGAGGAAGAGATTCCAACATGTTCAGCAGGAACTAGAGCACACACCGAGAGATCTGCCTTTACACACAGCACAATTCCTGTCTGTGTTTTCCCTTCTCCAAAGTACTCTAGTTCTACCAAACAAGAGAGATTCACAAGTACAGCATGTAGGAGATTCTGCCCACCGCTCATTTCTATACTTTCTAGTCACCGCTCCCGTCTACGACGGCGTGGATCCGTCGGGTCCCTCGGACTCGGACCCAAGACGACGGCGCACTTGCCGAACGCAGCCACATCACGCCACGCCCCTCTTTGGCAAAGCCATCTTTGTACTACCAGTCGTGGTGCCATGCCGCTGGCTGGCACGGTCATAAAGCGAGCCACTACGGCTTGCCGCCACCTCCCTTTAAAGCGCCGAGCCGTGCCGGTCTCGGCTGGCCCTTTCCCAAAGCCGAGCAGCAGCGACCAGCGAGGGAGCCACCAGCCACCACCGCCCGCCCCACACCGAGCAATCACTAGCTAGCTGCGCACACGCCGAGCATCAGCGGCTGGCAATCGCAGCCGTCCGGCCGGCCATGGCCACCATGCCAGCGGTAGTAGTCCTGCATGTCCTGCTCGGTGCTGCGGCCGCCGCCTGCGCCGGCGCCGCGGCGGTGGACGCGGCAGCGGCAGGGAGTAACAAGGTGCCGGCGATCTATGTGTTCGGCGACTCCACGGCGGACGTAGGCAACAACAACTACCTGCCGGGCAGCGACGTGCCGCGGGCCAACTTCCCCCACAACGGCGTCGACTTCCCCACGTCGCGGCCCACCGGCAGGTTCAGCAACGGATACAACGGCATCGACTTCCTGGGTAAGCTCTCAAGGTCACTCACTCATTTGTGGTTGCGAGTTTTGCGACTCAGTATTACGAAGGATCGTGTGAGTTGTGTCGAGATGAATTTTGTTTCAGCAGCATGTAGGAGTAGCTCATAGCTTCTGCCTGCTGCATGCGTGATACACTACCGTGCTCGTTTTAATATTTGTCTTTCCCCCAATCGACCTTAGGCACTGCAAGATTTTGGATGGCGCTAGAGTTTGCAGTGAAGACTTGCAGAGCGTCTTTAAACAGCTTTAACGCTTTAGCCAATTAGTTACACTTTCCGAATTTCAACACGACTTCGAGTTTCAAACACAGAAAACAAGCGTCATCAAGTATTTTTGCCGGTGCCGCGAGCCGTTAGACGAGAAGGGGGGGGGGGGGGCCGGAATACACTGCTCCGACCCCCAGTCATCTTTTATATGCCGTTTTGGACAGCAGAGTAGAACTGCAACCAAACCAAAATGGCTGTCCGAAACGCCATCAAAGTTTTTTTGAGGAGGCGTCATCAAAGTTGACTGGAGGGAGCTGAATTTGGCCAGAATCGGATATTTGGTGGGAGTATATATGAGTCTAATTCATTGGCCAAAGTGACGGCAGGAAAAATACCGAGAAAATTATTATATTTCTGAAAACTGAAATCGCCAAACCAAGCTGTGTAAGGCCCCGTTTGGTCTATGAATGTTAAAGTTTAACTCTCATTACATCAATGTTGTGGTAAATGTATGGAGTACTAAATGTAAACTAATTACATGTATGTCGGCATAGATCAGGAGTAATTTACGAGACGAATTTATTAAGCCTAATTAGTCTAAAATTGGAAACTTTTTGTCAAATAAGACGAAAATGCTACAATGTTCGTTAAACTTTAACACCTCTAACCAAACAACCCCTGAGCTGCTACAGTGTTTGTAAGCTGCTCTGGCAGTGTTTCAGAGAAGAGATGGAGCTATACGTAATAAATTGCCACTGCACCTCGCCTCCCCCACGCGGCGTACTCGTGCATACGTGTTAAGGGCCGGTTCCCAAAATTTTTGTAAAATTTTTTAAGATTTCTCGTCATATCAAATCTTTAGATGCATACATGAAGCATTAAATATAGATAAAAAATAAAACTAATTACATAGTTTAGATAAAATTCACGAGACGAATCTTTTAAACCTAATTAGATCATGATTGGACACTAATTATCAAATAACAACAAAAGTGCTACAGTCCCGTTTTCTAAAAAAATTTCACGAACTAAACCGGCCCTAAAGGGCTCCATCACCCACCGTGCTACTCTTACGCATATGGCATTTGTCGCTCAAATAACACACAGTGTCAGTGTACATGATTTGTCCGAGCACACTGACTGACTCAGCTTGGCGTTGGCGCTTGAAGGAAGCAGAGTGGAGTAGTGGACACCACGCACCCACTGCACCTCTTGGTTCCAAAAACCGCATGACACATGTCACATGAGAAACAGTAATAAATATATATCCACCCCACGGTCATACAGTTTCACAGGCTCACCAGTCACCCCCACACCATGTTCCCCAGTTCCACGACCTTTTTCCTGAGCACCTTTGAGACGCTAAAATCTAAACTGACGCTCAAATGCTCTGAACATTTGCTCTTTGCCAATCCTTTAGTCATCTTGTTCCCTTATGCTGAAATTTGTCTTCTGTTGGTGCTTATGCTGAAATATTATGTAATAGAAAAATATTGTTCCATGGTTGAAAATGATGTAATGTTCTTCTAAGTTCTGAGAACACGAGAACTGCCACAAGCAGGAGAATTGTGTTGTCAACATGTTCATCTGGTGCTAAAACTAAAACTAAGAGGCTTTCGTTCAACTGTATCAGCTGTGAACATGGGCTTCAAGCGCAGCCCCCCGCCATTCCTCGCCGTGGCCAAAAAGAACAACAAGCAGGTCTTCAGAGGTCTCCTGGGAGTGAACTTCGCCTCTGCAGGATCAGGCATTCTCGACACAACAGTAAGCCACTCGTGACCAGAGTTATCCTTTAAGATGACACGTGGATGACTATGTTCGTGTTCGTGCAGGGGAGCTCCATCATCCCGCTGAGCAAGCAGGTGGAGCAATTCGCCGCCGTGCAGCGCAACATCTCCTCGCGCGTCGGCAACGGGGCTGCCCCCGAAGCCCTGCTGTCGCGGTCCCTGTTCCTCGTCAGCACCGGCGGCAACGACCTATTCGCCTTCTTCTCGCGGAACAGCACGCCGTCGTACGCCGACAAGCAGCAGTTCGTCGGCAACCTCGTCGCGCTGTACCAGAACCATGTGAAGGTACGTCGCTCTCTGAACCATGCATGGTATTGGTATGATCCGCCGAGAAAAACCTCGCTGAAACGAAACGTGCGCTGCGGCGGGGCGGCCGGTCGGCGGCGGTTCTATCATATCAGGCTCTGTACGTGCTCGGGGCGAGGAAGTTCGCGGTGATCGACGTCCCGCCGATCGGGTGCTGCCCCTACCCGCGGAGCCTGCACCCGCTGGGCGCCTGCATCGACGTCCTCAACGAGCTGGCGCGCGGGTTCAACAAGGGCGTCAAGGACGCCATGCACGGCCTCAGCCTGAGCTTCCAGGGGTTGAGGTACTCCGTCGGGAGCTCCCATGCCGTGGTGCAGAGCATCATGAAGCACCCTCAAAGGCTGGGTACGTGGTCGATGTGGTTCAGTTCAGGCTTGAGAGGATCGTGTCCGCCGGGTTTGACGTGAAATTTGAAAACGACGTGCACTCGTGCAGGGTTCAAGGACGTGACGAACGCGTGCTGCGGGTCGGGCCGGTTCAACGGGGAGTCCGGGTGCACGCCCAACGCGACGCTGTGCGACAACCGGCACGAGTACCTGTTCTGGGACCTGCTGCACCCGACGCACGCCACCTCCAAGCTCGCCGCCGCCGCCATCTACAACGGCTCGCTCCACTTCGCCGCGCCCATAAACTTCAGGCAGCTGGTGGAAGACCACCGATACTAGGTAGCAGCGGAGCACGAGGACGCACTACCCGTGTGACGTGTACCGTTGCTGCTGCTGCTTACTACTGTATGTGCCATAGATTTACGGCCGTGTCTGTCTGTGCTGGTGATATTGGTGTGTACTCGTAGGACAATGGATATGCATGGTTGTGTTCGTTACTATGTTTCTTGTGGTTTAGATGACGATGGCACCGTAGTTAGTTTGGACTCTGAGATAACATGTCACCTCTCGTGCCCTCTGTGACAATCAGAACGAATCGTTACGCGTCCTCGACTAAAATTCCGGAGAATTCAGAAATACCCGTAAGAGCCAAGAGCGTCACGCTCACGCCCTTGGATTGGATGCAGCTAGATCCGAGCGCAAAGCTCTAAGCATGTCGGTACATTCCTGCAGGCCATGCTGATATGTCCTAAGCTGCTGCACCAGTTGTGCAGCTGTCGCGACGTCGCTGTTTCCTCCGAGGCGCTACCGGTCTAGGCCATGTGGACTTGTTCAAACACATTACAGCATTCTCAGCCGTTATCTTCCAAGAATACGTCACATTTTCAGCCTTTTTGTACGAAAACGACCTCCAGATGATTCCATAGAACGTTCTTTGCATTGCATCGACAGTTGTAACAACATTGTTGCGTACTATCTATGCTGGGTTTTAATAATCGGCAATTCGGCATGCATCGGGATTGGGGACAATTCCATTCCAGAGCATATTGGCCAGCTAGTCGATGATAATTCTGCGCTGATCTTCTTGCCCGATTCGGGGGTGGCAAACTTTGCACAGTGCCACCCCCGAACACTGTAGCACTTTTGTTTTTTAGTGGTAATAATTGTCCAAATTTTGATTAATTAGGCTTAAAATGTTCGTCTCGCAGAGTACAACAAAACTGTGTAATTAGTTTTTGATTTCATCTACATTTAGTACTCCATATATGTGCCGACATTTTGATGTGATGGGGAATCTTCTTTTTGCATAGTGGAATTTGGGGGTGAATTTTGGAATCTAAACAAGGCCTTCGTTAATTCCTGATGGAACCATGTGCATCCTGTCACAGTATATATATGCTCGGTCACGATTCCCAAGCCCTCACCACCTGAAAACTGAGCAGAGCACAAGCAAAAGCCACAGAGACCGAACCGCGATGGCCCAGCGGACTGCCTCGTCCGTGCTCGTGGCCCTGTGCCTGCTTGTGCTCGTGGCAACGGACGCCGAGGCGAGGCACCACCCGCGGCTTGTCCCCGCGGCGTTCGTGTTCGGCGACTCCACCGTGGACGTCGGCAACAACAACAACCTGAACGTCACCGCTGCGGCCAGAGCCAACTATCCGCAGTACGGCATCGACTTTCCCGGTGGGTCGAAGCCGACCGGGCGGTTCAGTAACGGCTTCAACACGGCAGACCTGCTAGGTACGGAATATGCACACCTGTAGTCTGTGATTCCTACAGAGTTCAGCAATACGATCAGTGGTGGATGACTGACCGACTAGCGCACTCTATGATGGTGAACAGCTCGAGGTCTCGGCTTCAAAATGAGCCCACCGGCTTACCTCTCTCTGTCGGAGAAGGCCCTCAAGTCTCAGATGTACAAGGGCATCAACTTCGCGTCCGGAGGGTCCGGGCTTGCCGATGGCACCGGCAAATCACTGGTACGCATGTACTTAACCATATACAGGCACATGTAGTAGGCATAATAACACGTCTGCCTAATCCATCTGAACCCATTTGTGCAGTTTGGCGAGGTGATCCCGATGTCCCAGCAGCTGGAGCACTTCTCAGGGGTTGTCGAGTGCATGGCCAACCTCGCGGGTCAGAAGAAGACCGCCAGTGTCCTCCGCAGGTCCATCTTTTTCATCAGCACCGGCAGCAACGACATGTTTGAGTACTCGGCATCCCCCGGCGACGACATAGAGTTCTTGGGTGCCCTGGTCGCTGCCTACAAGCAGTACATCTTGGCCTTGTATGACATGGGCGCGAGGAAGTTCAGCGTCATCAGCGTCCCGCCGCTGGGGTGCATCCCGTCGCAGAGGCTGCGCCGGCTCAAGCAGCTGGGAACCCAGGGCTGCTTCGACCCGCTCAACGACCTCTCGCTGCGCTCCTACCCGATGCTCGCCGGGATGCTGAAGCAGCTGAGCTACGAGCTGCCCGACATGGCCTACTCCCTCGCCAACGCCTACGCCATGGTCTCCTTCGTCTTCGAAAACCCGCGGACCGAATCCTGGAGTAAGCGATCGATCGCCGACCGCCTCCTTCCCTCTGCGTCCGCGAACGTGCCGGTTGATTGATTCGCCGATCACCATTTCTTTCTGATCGATCTGATGCATGTATCGTTTCGTTTGCTCGATTGTGTACGTGCCTGCAGACTTCACGGACCTGGAGTCGGCGTGCTGCGGCGGTGGCCCGTTCGGGGCGGCGTTCGCGTGCAACGAGACGGCGCCAGTGTGCGCCAACCGCGACGATTACCTGTTCTGGGACGCCAACCATCCCTCGCAGGCCGTGTCAGCCATCGCCGCGCAGACGATCTTCGCCGGCAACCAGACCTTCGTCTACCCCATCAATGTCAGGGAGCTCGCAATGCTATGATTCTGCGAAATTTTCTGGGGATTCCTGAAGACGATTTGCTCCTAGTACTAGTAGTACCAATAAGAAGCAGTCGTCACACTACTGGACGGGGCCAGCAGCTAGCTGGTTCCGGTTCCGGAAGCAGTCAATCTGTCGTAGAGATGCGCATGGTGGCCAGCCCGTGTGCTTCAAGCAGAAATTTATTTGTTCTTGTATTGTCGATTTCAAAACTTTAATGACATTTCTTGCTTTCGATATCAATATAGTATAAACAAAGGAAATCTCCTTTTTCTTCTTTAAAAAAAGAAACCTTTTGTCCTTTTTTTTATATAGGAATTCAGAATTCCATTACTCAACCGAGTCCGCTAAATCGCTGGACACTAAGTACAATATACAATCCGGCACTCCAGCCGTAACAACTGAGTCCGACTCAACACTTCTACTCCCTATAGAAGCTAGTTCATGAGCAACACGGTTACATTGGCGTGGTACATACCTAACATGAAAATTTACAAAATTTTCTGCTATAATCTCCTTCAGGTTATGCACCAAGCCGCCAACCAGGGATAATCTAAATTCATCACCTTGCACTGCCCAAACCACTTGCTGCGCATCGGTTTCCAAGCACACATCATGCAAGCCCAAAGACGCAGCTGCTTTCACCCCTTCCAAACACGCCAGGACTTCCATGTGCAAAGGGCTACTTGCAAAACGCAACCGCCCTGAAGCTGACTGAATAACATATCCCCATCCACCATTCTTGTCATTCTCTCTGAACGCTCCATCCGCATTAATCTTCAGAGTATCAGCAAAAGGACGCTCCCAGGTCCTTGATCAGTCATGGGCGCTTGAGCTTGCAGGAGCCGGTGAACTGAGGTTCATGATCTCCGTGGCTTGCTTCCCACTTAAGCTTGCTAGCACCTCTGATAAACGCCGTTGATTCCCTTCCCTCACGGAATTTCTTTCGTGCCAAACGTTGTTTAAAAGAAAGCTGGCCTTCACCTGGACCTCATTGTCCTTGGATAAAATAGTGCTGACAACCTCCTTTGCATCATGGCAATTGGTCCGTTCTACTGTTAGGTCCTCTAGTCCTGCACACCTCCAAACAGCCTTCACATATTTGCATCTCAAAAAAAGATGGCCCTCATCCTCCCAAGCATAATTGCAAAGCGGACATCTTGGATCAATCTTCATACCCCTTCTGCTGAGATTTGAGCGGAGAGCCAAAGAATTATGTGCCAATCTCCATGTAAAATGCTTTAATCTGTTAGGTCCTTCCATGTTCCAAATCATTGACCAGATTCGTTGACGGCTCATTCAATTCGTTAATGAGAGTCTTGTCCACGACAGCGCCACGTAGTGCAA
This sequence comes from Saccharum spontaneum, assembly GCA_022457205.1. Lineage (NCBI taxonomy): Eukaryota > Viridiplantae > Streptophyta > Magnoliopsida > Poales > Poaceae > Saccharum > Saccharum spontaneum. The sequence continues at coordinate 58,526,481 of CM039594.1, read as the reverse complement.
TTTGGGCCTTGGTTGAACGATTTCAGTCTTGCTTATTGGGCCTAATTTTTTTCCACTACGGTTGAAACCGAATTTCTCATCACATTACTAAAACCAATGAAATTATAGGGTTTTATGATACTCATGGTAAACCACACAAAAATAGCCACCAGAACGTAATAAAGAGATTAACATCTGCGATGTAACCCTATTTCAAATCAATAAAGTGTGCATGGCTCACCGAGAGAGATACTGAGCAACTCCAACGGTTTTGTATTTTTTGTTTGGCAAAAGATGGAGTTTGCAAACTCTCAAATCAATATGGGGAGGAGAAAAAAAAGGTTATTTCCAACGGTTTGGCAAAATTGACTTGCCAAAATCCAAAAAAGGAAACCCGGCGGCGCGGGAGGGAAGAACGCACGCGGAAGTAGTGCGTGAGACGGAATGCCAAGCCGATCGCGAGATTGCATATATGCCAATCTATCTCAGGATTTTGCCAAGTTAACAAAAATGCAAAGCCCATTTGCCAAACCGTTGGATAGGAGTTTTGTAGACTTTTTTTTTTGTAAAAACAGGAATGCAAAGCTCATTTGCAAAACTGTTGGAGTTGCTCGAACTGTTAAAGTTTAACAGCACTCCAACTTCTTTTTTTTTTAGCAACAACAGCTTACTGGGCCTAATATGGGCTAAGAAAATGACGTTTCAAATTAACCAGCTCCAGAGTTGGGCTTTTTAGGGAAAACGTGTACTTTCTGCTAAAAAATGAAATCTCTTAGGATTATTTTCTGCTAAAAAATCTCTTAGGAGTATTTTAGTATTTATTATCTAATTTTAGTATGCAGCTTATATGAAATTGAATTATTACACCTTATATTTATATTTTTTTTCCGAAGTGTTTCAAGAGCAATTGGGGTGGACAAGTGTGGCCGTGTGGGAGGGAGGACGGTTGAATAGCAAAATGAACAAGGTAGGTTGTACAGTTGGATGGTGAAAGTGCACATGGCCCTCCAGTGTTTTTTTAGTGAGTTAATAACAATCAATTTAAGAACTAATCTTGTGTGTTGAGTTTTATGAACAGCTTAGAAAGCAAATGGATGACTATTGACGCTTAAATCATCCCTAAGATGGAAAAGAAGGATAACAAGGATGTATTTATCCGTTTTATATTTTAAATTTGAGTTTCAGAAACTTCGCGTACTATAAAGAGGGACCCAATTCTATATGACTTAAGTTAAAAACAATTATCAAAAGATCTAACACACTCTGTGAGAGACACTATAGAGCACAACACATGCCCTTAGGATATCATCTTAGATCTTTTAGTGCAATTTCATACAATTTGGAAGTTTCGAACCGGGAGAATCCGACCAGGGTTCAGAAGTTTACTTTGGTTGAGAAGTTTGACCATAAACCCAACATGTTCAGAACTTCCGAACTTATTTAAAATTATATTGATATCTGTGACATATAATTTCTGTAAATTGTTACTCACTTTATAGAAAACGATACAATACACATATAATTATTTGATAAGAAAAATAAAACATCATGAAAAGGGGTTGTGTTAGTGCAGACCCAAGATGGTTATACTCGTTTAGTATTTGAGATTTCTTTGGATTAAACAACGATTACAAGGTTAAATGTTAATATCCTCTTAAGGTTAACACTGCTACCACATCCTCACTTCTAGCCCTCAACAATCAAGGTAGGGCTAAGCCCCCATAATTTCACATCAACTCGCATGGGCCACTTGGACCCAATTTAAGCTAGGCCATATGTCACATATACACCTCTCTCAAAGGGTCCGATGTTCTTGTCATCACAATGCACCTACAACTAGGCAACAGATGACCAGAAACGTCCCCTCTTACTATACCTAATCATGCGTCTGGCCAGTGTTGACACATGTACTATGTGGTGTGCCACACCGCATCTACACACATCACATGCCCCATGTCCATACCCTTAACCCGCACACGATCGTGTCTGCGAAGGTTGGCTTTAATACCATTATAATGTCTTATAGTCTAAATGGCTCAAATCCACTATACATGTTGGGTGGGCTACACATTTCCACCACCCTACTTACGCTTTTGCCCTCGCTTCACAAAAAAAGGTTAACTTCAGATGTTGGTAAGGAGTCTAGAAATTTTATATGTTGGTCCAACCACCCTCAACAAACAAGATATGGGACTAAATCCCTTATAATTACACATCAACACACGCGTAGACCTAATTGAGATCCTGAGCAAAGTGGTGAAAGTTTAATTACCATTTATTCCATTGTTATACTTAACTTAACAGTGCACTTTATGACCTAAAATCTGTTTTTAATACAATGCAGAAGTAGAGTTTATAAAAGGTACAATAAGAGAAAAGGTTTTAACTTAATTTGAGGATAAAAAATATATCACAACTAATAAATCAAAATTTTAAATATCAAAATAAATATTCATGACATTGAGACATAGGTTGTAACGAAAGACACCATATTAAGGTAAGATTTCAATAAAAATGCATGTTGAAGATATACAGAGGTGCCATGCAAAGAGAAAAATATAGGTATAAATGTAAAAATATTGATTGATGTTTTTTTAGAATCAGGAATAAAAGTATTCAGGCCTTTCCCATCCACCAATGACACCATGTGGCTGCACACGTTAGACTCAGGACATCTATTAGATTTTGGAGGAATATTCCTCACGTCGATCGGGGCAGAAAGCTCAAGTAGAGCCATGCAGAGGCTCTCGTGGCGTTCCTTGATCGGTTTGCACCTCCCAAGCCTCGCCAAGCCCTTGGGTGAGGGCAACTTGGGCATAGGCTTGTCTCCATGGCCACTTCTTCAAGACTAAGGCCTTTTCTTGAAGTGGTTCATCTTGGGCCCGTCAGGCCCTTTCGTGATAGTATGGAGTGTGTGTGCGAGCACACGCGACGTGTGAGCCCCTGACTAATTAGGAGAATCAACCAAGGGTTAATTGTACCGTCATGGTGCTAATCCGAAGGTTTAGGTAACCTCTCGTTAGATACTCAACAGTAACAGAAATTTGTATCAAAGTGTTTTCTTTATATCTGATTCATTTTTTTACTTCTTTGTGATTTTATGTCATTATATATGTAATAATTAGCTAAAAGCTTCTAATCATTTTAAGCAAATATGATACTAGTATTGCGATATACTCTAAAAATTGACTATTATTTCAATATTTTGCTGTTTGAACTTAGTGTCTACTTTAGTACCCGCTATCCATAATCTCCTATATACACACTAATCTGCTACGAAGCCGCTACCTCTGTTTTTATTTACATGTCATATTAGTTTTGTCCTAAGTAAAATATTTGTACAGTATCTTTGGCCGTCGATTTCAGAAAAATATATAGATTCATAACATAGGATTATATTTTAGATTTACTATGGAAAATACTTTTATAATACATAATTCATGCGCTGTAAAAGTATAAGGATTTTTTTTTATGTTGGATGGTCAAACATCATATTTGATTTAGGCAGCGTTTGGTTCCAAAAAATTTTGCAAAAGAACAGTAGATTCCCCGTCACATCGAATCTTTAGACGCATGTATGAAACATTAAATATAAATAAAAAATAAAACTAATTACACAGTTTAGATGAAATGGACGAGACGAATCTTTTAAGCCTAATTAGGACATGATTGGACAATAATTACCAAATAACAACAAAAATGCTACAGTTGTATTTTGCCAACTAAACAAGGCCTTAGAACAAAACCTCGTGTAAAAAAAGAACGGAGGGATTCATTCATTCTGATTGACCGCTGGACAGGGTCGGGTTTCGTGGTCAGAACAAAGAGGCATCAATAATCCACTTGGCATCCGAAGAGCTTTTGCAGACGAAACGTGCCGGTCCGATGCGATTGCATGTCGAGATCGACTCGCCAAGAACATCGCGATTCCCAAAAGTCCACATGAGCCTTTCAGCTTTTAGACTATCCGCACTCATGGAGCTCTATATTCATCCTTTATACGTTCTAGTCAGCAAGATTCTCTCCTCTATACTCAATTCTCCCGCACCCATCCATCCTCTATATCATCCTCTATCCACTCTATTCACTGTGGGACCCACTTGTCACTTTATCTAAATATATCCATGTGTGATCTAGTTTTGAAGGATTTATTAAGACGAATTTAATGGTGAAATCGAAATTTAATTTGGATTTTTGGTTTGTAAGTTATAACATTTTTTCTTTGTTTAGCTAGTGGGGGCCGCCACTATAGAGTATAGAGTAAGCACAGTACTACTATAAATATAGAGTGAGAGAAATAATAGAGTATCGTTTTAGAGTACCCAATGCAGCAGTTTTTACTCTATATTAATACTCTAAAGCTTTAGAATATCGTTTTAGAGTACCCACTACGGCTAGTCTTACACCGGAATTTCAACCAGGGGGGCAGTGCAACTGTAGTTCACTGCACTCAACTGCTAGAGCTGCTGAGATGCAGTAGCAGCAGACGAGGATTGTGTTTAGGGGCTGTTTAGTTGGCAAAAATTTTGGCGAAACGCTACTGTAGCAGTTTCGTTGTTATTTGGCAAATATTGTCTAATCATGGTCTAATTAGGTTTAAAAGATTTGTCTCGTCCATTTCGTCTAAACTGTGTAATTAGTTTTATTTTTTATCTATATTTAATGCTTCATACATGTGTTCAAAGATTCGATGTGACGGGGAATCTGAAAAATTTGGCAAAATTTTTAGCATCTAAACGGTGCCTTAGTTCCTTTTCAACTCCCTGAATTTGGCACTGTACAAAAAAAAGATTTCTCATCACATCAATCTTACGTACATGCATGAAGTACTAAATGTAGATGAAATCAAAAACTAATTACACAGTTTGGTTGTACTTTGCGAGACAAACATTTTGAGCATAATTAGTCAACGATTGAACAATTATTACCAAATACAAACGAAATGTTACATAAATTTGACACTTTAGATTTTAGGAACTAAACACAGCCCAAAGGAGCAGCAGTCACCAGGCAGGAGATCAAAGGAGCAGCAGACACCCCGGAATTTCAACCATGGGGGCAGTGCAACTGTAGTTCACTGCACTCTACTGCTAGTTCACCAGGCAGGAGATCAAAGGAGCTGCTGAGATGCAGTAGCAGCGGACGAGGAGATCAAAGAGCAGCAGGCGCCAGGCAGGGCAAATGGCATAATGGCGCATGCAGCGCTGTGGCCTGTGGCCTGTCCGCCTGTGGGGGCTGGGCTCCGCTCCGCCTCCGCACCTCGCGGATGGCATTGATCATTCACGGGCTCATCACGGCGCCCTCCCCGCTGGGCGTCGCTCGCCACAGTACGCTCCACCCTCTCGTGCTGCGGTGCTTGTGCTGCAGCCGGCTACCTCTTTCGATCGGGATGGATCGGGCATGAGATCCCTTGGCCATCATCAGGGAGATCTTTTGGTGTGATATGAGCTGACCCTTGTCGCCCCGCCCTTGTGCCTCTCGTCTTTGCGCAAGCATTTCTGTGCGCGGCAGGGCCAGGTTAGATCCATGGACATGGCCGCTTGTTGGCTGCTGCTGCCTTTTCCTTTTCAGGCCCGTTCACTTCCCAAAATATTTTCTCTGTCACCTGTCACATCGAATTTTTGGACGCATACATAAAACATTAAATGTAGGTAAAAAAATTAACTAATTGTACAGTTTATCTGTAAAGGTCGAGATGAATCTTTTGAGCCTAATTAATTCATGGTTGGATAAATTTTACCAAATAACAATGAAAGTGCTACAGAAATTTTTTCTCCAAATATTTCGAATCTGAACACAGCCTGAGAAGAGTCCAGACAACTTGCAGTTTTCAACACCTTGATAGCTACGGCGCCCAAATCTTTTGCTCCCCAAATTCTGAGCATTTCTCTGAGAGGATAGTACGCGTGATTGACCGCACGGTGGTGCACCTACTCCTACCAGTGTCTAGTGGGGTACCGAGTTTTTCTTTACGATAAGGCCACATGTACCAGTTCAGTATACATGGCTTGGCTGGTTACGAGTTACGACACACGGAGGGGATACGTATCCAAGTATATATAGCTGTAGTATGGGGTTGTTTAGTTGGTGAAAAAGTTTGGGTTCGGCTACTGTAGCACTTTTCGTTTTATTTGGTAATTTGTGTCTAATCATGGACTAATTAGGCTCAAAAGATTTATCTCGTGATTTACAACTAAACTGTGTAATTAGTTTTTTCTTTCGTCTACATTTAGTACTCCATGCATGTACTGCAAGATTTGATGTGACAGGTACTGTAGCACTTTTTGGGTTCTCTTTTTGGGTTGGGGGAGGAACTAAACAGGCCCTATATGGGAATGGGAGAGAGACTATACAGAGGTTGGGAGGAGCAATGGAGCATAGTACTGTAGCATATATACAGCAAAGACCGAAAAGGTGTCAGTCTTTCATAATTAGTTCTGCTGCTGTTCAATCTTTTGGCCATGTCCATAATGATTTGGTTCACATGGCGCCCTGATCATCACACTACTCTATGCATGCTTGACACGAACGAACATACAAAGATACACTAGACCTGTAGACCAGCACATCTCCATGCATCACTTTGCATTTCAGAAAACCTGACTGAACTGAAATACTAAGCATGATTTGAGTAAAAAGTGTTAGGTAGGTGCCTAGATCCTAGACGCTTTTAATTTGATCTTATTACTTTTGATTCTTGCTATTGCTAATTTGATCTGCAATCTTATTAATATTTTTCCGCAACAGGCAATCCAGAAAAAAGAAATTCATTACCACAGTAGCAACGAAATTAAACATATTATTAACCACAGCACATTTCAGCTGCACAAACAAACTTCCATAACGATATCAGCCAGACAGATTATTGTTGGACACCAGTCTTGATCAAAAGATTTAAGTTGTTGTGCAAACCCTAATAACAGAGTCTATACGTAATTGTGGTGTATTCTACACAGCATAGAAAACACAACGTCAGCACAGCAGCATACTCAGCAACAGATACTGGAAAACAAGAATGGAAATATAGGAGAACCTTTTCCTTCTTGCGTCCATAAACTCTATAATCCAGATAGTGAACATACTGAGCTGAATATTGAGGTAGCATTTGGCCGTCGACATATATTCAGCTACCTTATTCAAAAAATACCATATCTAGTACATTATAAAGCAAACATTTGGCCGTCGACATATGCAGCTACCATTTTCATACTAAAATCTAGCGGGCAGCCTATTCCAGACCTCAAAACCTAAAAAGCCAATCAGATATGATTCTGTATGACATTTGTGGGTAAAAATTTTCCGCACAAAAAACCCCTAGCTTTTTTTTTTTCATCCCGACCTGAAAAATGCTCAGGTATAATACACCCTCTGTCAGAATATATGCTAGGGCCCGTTCACTTCCCAAAATATTTCCTCTTTCACCCATCACATCGAATCTTTAGACACATGTATGAAGCATTAAATGTAGATAAAAAAATAACTAATTGCATAGTTTGTCTGTAAATGTCGAGGCGAATCTTTTGAGCCTAGTTAGTCCATGGTTGGATAAATTTTGCCAAATAACAACGAAAGTGCTATAGGATTTTTTCCCCAAAAATTTCAGATCTGAACACAGCCTAGATACTCCTACTTTCAATAATATTGCCAATGCACCAAAACATCAAGCCAATCCCCCAATATGAACATAGAATATCGATGGATCAACATCATATGAACAATGTGCATTAATCAAGGTTCAGGACACAAAAACATGATGTGACAAGAAAAAAGTATCAATCAAAACCTAAAGTCTTAGAGCCTGTTTGGTTAGGTGTTAAAGTTTAACAAACACTGTAGCACTTTCGTCTTATTTGACAAAAAGTTTTCAATTTTGGACTAATTAGGCTTAATAGATTCGTCTCGTAAATTACTCCTAATCTGTGCCGACATGCATGCAATTAGTTTACATTTAGTACTCCATGTATTTGCCGCAATATTGATGTGATGGGAGTTAAACTTTAACACGTGAAAACCAAACCGGGCCTTATTCAAAATTTCACCTAAAATTATCGCTCGATTGTCACAAGCATTTTTAGAATCAAAAGATCTATCAAGCATACGTTAAGTGGATCTCAATTTCGTTTAAAAGCACACAAGTAGCGCCTAGTAGGAGTGGCAAGCCTCTGACCCACTTATTTATTTCATCACATTCAAGTAATATCAATAATGCATAGAACAAGCAAACATGAGCCCAATAAAATAGATTTATCATCATATTGTACGTATTGACATCCGTTTTGGAGATGAATAGGGCCTCTTTGGCTGGCTCCTCAATAGCCATAGCTCTATCTCCTCCGAAGAAACCATAAATTTTGACTCCTTGCCTCCTCTAGTATAAAACAGCTTCGGCTCCTCTAAAATTTTGGTGCTTGAACCCATTTTCTACGGTACCATTTGGTATAACTTGGAGCCGGAGCTAGAGCCACCTATGTAGCCATATCAAAGAGGCCCATGAATGTTAGGACACTTGTAAGTGCTGTCTCGAAAATAAAAAGTAACGAGCCAGTATGAACCACACAAACGAATAGGCCAGGTAGCTCGAAAGAAACGTAGTGTTGTTTTCTAATATTATTTGGAGAGGTAGCATTAGAATGTATCCACATCTAGAAGAGCTTGAACGACTTATAATTTGAAATTAAAGAGCAGTATATTGATAGTAGAATGTATAGCCACACTAAAACATTTTTGTGAAACTAGAGTAGCAGATTGATAATAGAATTAGAATGTATAGCCACGCTAAAACATTTTGTCAAAATCTCATATCTGTGTCATATCAGATACTTGGTGCAGATACATGTAAGTCTTGTTTCTGAGAAGTCAAACAATATCAACTTTGATTGAATATATATAATTTTTCAGACAAAAGATTGAATAAATATAAAATGTACTAATATTTATGATGTGCAATAAGTATCAATAGACTAAACATTGAATATATTAATAGATATATTTAAAAATATAAAAGTTTATACTTTTTTCTATAAAGCTAATGAAACTTAACTTAGTCAAAACTTGAGATTTTTTTTTGACTCCATAGAAAACAAGATTTATATTTATTTTGAGACAGAGGAGGAAGTAATAACAATTTCCATGGTTGTAACAACGACTAGACTGCATTAGGTGAAGCTTGAGACGAGTGGAAGGAGGAGCAGGCTTTGGACTGCCATACTGCTAGCAGTTTCCTTGGACCAATACAGGGTGTGTTCGCTCCACATGCTAACCCAAAATATTTCTTCTTCCACCCATCACATCGAATCTTTAGACGCATGAGCATTAAATATAGATAAAAAAAGATAATTAATTACATAGTTTGTCTGTAGATGTCGAGACGAATTTTTAACTTCATGATTGAACAAATTTTGTCAAATACGTAGTAACAACGAAAGATGTTGCAATAACTTTTCCAACAGAGCACACCCGCAAACAAAATTCCCACTCGGTCACAGACGGTACAGCTGGCGCTGGGCCTCACGAGTCAGGGTCAAGAGGTCTACGGGTGAAATCATGAAGAACATGAAAACTTCTACATTGCAACTTGAGCTCATGCATTGACACCAAAATTTATTGGAACAAGCAAAAAAATAAGGAGCAGAAACACGGGCTATGAGAAAATGATAAGCTAAGGAAAAAGAATGGCACATCTCATCATGACCATCACCAGTCACTGGCACAAAACCCTAGCAAGGTATAATGGTTTATAGATTTACTATGCAAAACATATTCGAGCAGTATTTTTTTGAGACCTATTCGAGCAGTATTTCAAGTGTACTACTACTAGTTGTGTAAGGATTGAGACAGCTGTTTCTGCACACTTACTGGGAGCTTCTTTCTTCTCATCCCTGGCCCCTGGCCTCATGATCAGATATTGCAGACGACTCTCTTCAAAGATCCAGGAACAGCCATGCATCTGCATGCGGAACATCAGAAAGAAAGCATGAACCGGGGTTAGTCTTCCTAAGAACTTGGCTGCGGCCAAAAGAACGATGAGCGGCAAAAATGGTGGATCCGGAAGAAGGGCAGGAGGAAAGGGGGAAATCTCTGTCTTCCCTTCCCCAAAAGGCCAAAACCATGGCCGGCCGGCCTCGAAGCAGATTAGATTAGGCTGGCAATAGAGCGGATCAGATTACGATATGTAGCCAAGAGGCTAAGGAAAGCTTGGCCCCAAAACTTCCCCCAAAGCACATCACGGATCATGATGAACCTTAACCCCAACAAAGAAAACAAGAACCGATCAAAAGGCCCATCAAATGAACACGCAAGAAAAGGCAGCAAACAAGCTTAATGAAGGCGTTTCTGACACAGGTGATGATCAAATCCAACGTAGCTCTTATTTATGTCATGCGGGCTTTACAAAGGGAGGCCTACACAGCTCCATTGGCAGTATGCCCACCTCCAAAAAAACAACAGAATTGATAAACTTTCTGCAAGATCGGCAAGGGAGGTGGACAGAATGCCAAGGAACTCTCAGTAAGCGTCCCTTTGATAAGCACGCATGACTGCTACTGCTACTTGCTCGCTCCAAGCGACCCACCCACAGGCCACCAGGGCTGCTGCTCTTGCTTCACTGTAATGTGTGTGCCGCTTTACAGGGTGCGCTATTTATAGAGCTATGGAGTGGAGCTAGGGTTGCGGCTTGTGAGGGATTCCAGGGAGGGGGAGGGATGAGGGATGGGCATGCAGATCAGATGGATGCGATTGTGCTTTTCTTGGTCTCTGTGTGTGAGTTGTTGCGGGAGATCTGAGGGATTTGATACGAGACGATGGCTTCAAGCAGGCCTAGGTGTCGTAGTAAACCAGATCTACTCCCCATGCCTATAGATTAAACTACTAGTACTAGTACTACAGCGGACTAGCCAGAGCTGCACTCCTTTCTTCTCCACCTTGATTCTCCGGCCAAAAGGAGGTAAAAATCATGGTTCTTTTGGCAGATGGAGTTCAGTATCAGTACGAAAATAAAATACTCCCGCAATTCTCACACAGGACACATGTACATCTACTTCTTTTTTTTTTCACATGATCCTCCTGTTCAGCTGAGCTTATCAGCCGTAGAACAGTATTTTTCTCTCACAGCAAATCAGCCACAGCCGGCTTATAAGTCAAAAAAAAACAGCCTGCCGAATAGGGCCGATATTGATAGGACAAAAACAAATATTTACATCTACAAATTCTATACTTTATTGTGTTATACATCTATAGAGCATATATATATTTTTAGGATATACCACACCACCTATAAACAAGAATTACACTCTTTTTAGAACAACACATAAATATACTAGAATTATATTTTTTTCTAGGACGAAGTACATCCTACTATAAAAGAGCGAGTTTTTCTGAGGGGGCTCTCCCCCTATAGTAATCGTTCGATCTAGACGTCATGCTATATGGGCTATCCGTCATCCATGATCTTACATCTTACATGTAAGACTCCTAGCATAATACATAAAGAAAAGATTCGGATTTGTTTGTCGAAAAAGGAAAATCTATATCTATATGAGGCAACGCAGCTTACATGGCCTGGTTCGAAACCGACTAATCCCTAAATCCAGACCGTATCGAAAACTATATAGAAGTCATGCTTGGGTACGATTGGGTCTATTACGTTATAAACCGTCGCACCCGAGTAGAACTAGCGCGTCGCGCCCATTGTCTTCTCCTCCCTCGCGCTCTGGTAGGCCGTCAACGCAACGCTGTTAGTCCCCGCCCCATAGCCGTGAGCGCAGTCCACCGCCGGTCCCTAGACGCCATGCGTGCAACCAGGATCCACGTCGTCCGTCGTACACCTTCGTCTCCGTACCCGGAGCGGAGCACATCCAGGAGTAGCCTTCCATCGCCGACATCCTCGTCGGCGCCATCGGCCTCCGTACTCAACGTGGTCAAGAACGTGAAACCCTCACCTGCATCAGCACAGCAACATCGATGCGCCTTGGATTTGAAGAAGCAAGATCCAACGTGACCTGTCCTTGCGCAGCACATCATCACGGTGACGGCAAGAAGCGGGTGCCGACCTCGTCACCATCTACCCATCAACCAGTGGTTTCTAAACCGTCTCAACGTAATCGTTTATCGAGCACAGCAGCCAAGGTCACAAAAGCATAAAGAAATTGTTCATATCTCCACGTCATAAGAAGCGGTCAAACATTCACGCAGCTGCACCAAAATCAAGAGCCCAATGGAGGGCCTTTCTTGTTGGCTTGCGCCTTACCACGACAAGGCGGCAACACCGGCGACCTCTGCAGGAGGGTCTGCTGCTCCAGCCAACAAACGCATCAGGAAGCCTGCAAACAATTAATGAGGCAGAGGACGACGGCTAGCACGAGCACTCCAAGAGGGAAGGGCCTGCGACGCTCACTGTTTTGGGTGATGGGGTCTGTGGTGCTCGCTTCTGTGGCCAAAGACACTCGAAGAACTTTGGTGGCTGGCCGTGGTGCTTTGTTCGGGGCAGACGAGTTAATCCTCGTGTGTGATTAATCTCGGGGCAGTAATCCTCATGGTGTGGTGTCGTGGAAGAACGATTGGTTAGCGATTTCATGCCTATCACTTTGGACCAGGAGATCAATGAATACGTACATTTGATGTCTATGGGAATTTTTTTCCACGTTCCAAACATGTCGTTATTTCTTATGCACTTTTGTAATCTACAAGCTAGAGAACATCTAGACCTTGCATGGCAAGCAGGCGTGCAGAACTAGCAGGACGCTGCTGCTATGTACAACAGAGGGCGGGCGGCTTCCTAAGGTCGCTGCTAATTGATAAAGCGTGACTTGGTAAAGGTTAGCTATTTTCTTTTCTATTCTTATCCAATCTTCGCAATATTGCTAATTGGTTAGGGTTATTTGCTCATATGTATTGACACATATTTTTATCGTAATTTAGCTCCTCAACACTACTGATCTCATATTCTCATTGTCATCTTTATTGATATATGCATTAAGAAGTAACAAATAGATATTCATTGAGTTTGAAACTAATGATTTAGTCTATCTAGCAGAATATTTACCGTGTAAAAAAGTTTTTGATAAACACGTGCGTGTCGCACGTGTATATTTGCTAGTACTACTAAAAAAGGAGACAATTTCAGATGCCATTAAAATTAAACTATTTTAAGTTTGTTAAGTTTATAGAAAAACATATTGACATGTACTCCCTCCGTTCTAAAATATTTGTCGCTTTCGTTTTCCGAGAAACAACTTTGACAAAATATATATTAAAAAATATTAATATTTATGATACATAATTAGTATCGTTGGAAAGATCTTTGAATCTAGTTTTTTAATAAATTTATTTGAAGATACAAATGTTACACGTATTTTCTACAAATCAAGTTAAACTTGTAGCACGAAAACTGAAAACGACAAATAAATTGGGACAGAGGGAGTATAACTCTTAGGTATATTGTAAAAATATATTTAATGATAAATCTAATAATTCTTATTTAGTTTTTTCATATAATTTTGGTATAACCTAAATAGTTTGATTTAGCACTATTTTGTTACATCTTTAAGGGATGGAGGGAGTATATTATAATATTAGTCTATGTGTGGTCAGCGCAGTGGCCTTCATTGACTAAATGCGAGTATGGTGCAGCCTGCAGCTATGCAGCAGTCTTTTTTTTCCTAGCCCTATTTGATGCGTAAGGCTAATTGTTAGATATCTATTTTTCTCTAGTCAATCTAAACAGAGGTTAATAGCTAGGCTAACAATTAACTCTTGCGTCAACTAGTTGATATCTTAGCAAGATCTAACTTATTTTAGCTAAAAGCAACAACTGATGATGAAAAGGAACAAATATACCCTCACTAATGGTGTCAAAACAGCACACCTACAAAAAGGAAACAGTTCCAAGGGCAAACTGATAGTAACTATTAGCTCTTGGGAATAAAAAAACTATTAGCTCTTGTACCCAAATAACACTATGCTAATTTAAGCTAGCTAACAATTAGCTTTAGCCATTAAAGCAATCCCCACTATGAAACTATAGATAATTTTCATAATTATAAATTAAAGTAGACACTTGAAAGGTCCTAATGGCTAGAGGGGGTGAATAGCCTATTAAAATTTTTTACAACAACACTTAAGCCAAGATGTTAGGCAATTAAACGTCGAAGCGAGTGTTACGCTAACCTACTAAAAATGCAAGCCTCCTATCCACAATTCTAGTTATCTAAGATCTCTATGTCACACAAGAGGCTAAGTTACTACCACTAAGTTAGTGTGCTCTTAAAGACTAACTAAAGAGTCACAATAACTACTAGACAAGACACAAGCTAGCTCTCAAAACTAATTACATTAAAGAGCTTAGCTACATTAAGAATGTAAATGCACAAGAGAGGTAGAAGGGTTATACCACTGTGGCAAGTGATCTATCACAATATATCAATAAGTACCAAAGAAATCCTCCGAGATAAGAAAACACAATGATTTTTCACCGAGGTTCACTTGCTTGCTGATAAGTTAGTCCCCGTTGTGGCGATTCACCCACTTAGAGGTTCACACGCTAATAGTCATCACACGCCTAACCCGCAATTGGGTGCTGCACAACCAACACAAGATGAGGATCACATTCCTCAAAAAAAGATGAGGATCACACAAGCCACAAGCAAACCACTAGAGTACCTTTTGGCTCTCTGCCGGAGAAAGGTCAAGAACCCCTCACAATCACCACGATCGGAGCCGGAGACAATCACCTTCCTTCGCTCGATGATCCTCGCTGTACCAAGCTGTCTAGGTGGCGGCAACCACCAAAAGAAACAAGCGAATCTCGCAGTGAAACACAATTATCAAGTGCCTCTAGATGCAATCACTTAAAGTAATGCACTTGAATGCTCTCCAATCTCACCAAAAGATGAATCAATCAAGCAATATGAGTGAGAGAGGAATGGTTAGGCTTACTAGGGTGTATTCTCAATAGAAATGGATAAGAGAGTGAGCACAAGCCGGCCACGCACCTTAAATAGAGCCCCTAACGAAATAGAGCCATTGGACTCTTACTGCATAGAAACTCGGGGTGACTGGACGCACCGATCAACGTGACCAGACGCACGTCTCCCAGCGTCTGGTCGCTAGATGCCGTCCACGTGTCCCCCGGATTCAACCACGTGTTCAATTCCAACGGTCAAGTTTCACCGCGTGAGTGCTTAAGTGATGATCGGACTCAGCCGAGGCCGACCGGACGCACCACGACTACGTCAGGTCCAGCACATCCACGAGCACCGCAACCAACGATCGGACGTGCTAGTCAGTGTGACCGGACGCTCTACAACGTAGAGTCCGGTTATGGTGATTTTTACACCGAGAGGTTCCAGAACCGATTTTGCACAACCTGATGCGTCCGGTCCTCTCTGCCTCTACTCAGCACCCCACGTGTAGGGTCAAGATGGCGGACTAGAGGGGGCTGAATAGTCTTTTCTAAAACTAAACACGCCGGCTAACCGAAACAAATGCAGAATTATAACTATCGGTCTAGTCAAGACTACACCCCTCTATCTATGATCACAAGCACCTTAGAAAGATCCTAAACAAGCAACTAAGGTGCCAGGCTAGCTAGAGCTCACCTAAACAATTCTAGAGCAAGGTCACACAAACCTCTGCACTAGTACTTCACACAACTAGGGGAGCTTCTACACAAACTAGTAAGCAAAAGCACAAAGCTCCTAAGCTCACTAGCAATGATCAATAACAAGGCAACTAATACCAAATTAGAGAGCGTAAATTACTTAGCTACACAAACTAAGCAATATGAATAACAAGGTTACTAAAACCAAATTAGCCACACAAGGGAGCTACTTTTATGCTACACAAGCAAGAAGGTAACTAGCAAGCTACACAAGCACAACTAGTTACTAGAGCAACTACACAAGCACAAAGTATGAAATGTAAGAGCAAACTTGTGTGATAGGAATTGTAAACCACTCAGAAGATGAAGACAATATTGACACGGTGATTTTCTTCCAAGGTTCACTTGGTTGCCACCTGAAAGCTCTAGTTTGGTTTTGGTGAATCGACGAAACCCTAGCTACAAACCTATGTGCTGTAAGTTTATGTGAGATAGGTTAGTAGATATTCCAAGTGATGGAGCAAATGGATGAAGATCATGGTGGTGATGTCCATGGTGATCAAGTGCTCGAGCTTGGAAAAAAAGAAAGAGAAAAACAAAAAGCTCAAGGCAAAGGTGAAACTTGATAGGAGTTTTTTTATTTGGTGATCGAGACACTTAGCGAGTGTGATCACATTTAGCATCGATAGCCGTACTATCAAGAGGGGTAAAACTCGTCGTGAAATGCGGTTATCAAAGTACCACTAGATGCTCTAACTCATTGCATATGCATTAGGATCTAGTGGAGAGCTAACACCCTTGAAAATATTTGTGAAAATATGCTAACACACATGCACAAGGTGATACACTTAGCATTTGGCACATTTGAGCAAGGGTGGTAAAGTTGGTGAAGTAAAGGAGGTGTTTGTCACTATGAAACAATGATCAGACGCAAGCCTCAGCTAGACCTACACATTCGGTCATGCTCTGCAGTGAAGGCACGGTCTCAGTCGTATGACCGGACGCTGGCGCAAGGAGGCAATCTGACGTGCAGTGGCCGTATCCGATCATGTGTGATGCATGGTGACGCAAGCTCAGACTAAGTTGAAAACTTTTTGACTTTTTTGTTTTTTAGTGCTTTTTTTCAAAATATTCTCACAAATACACCCCTGGCAGTAAGATTTCAAAAAATGGACCCTCCTCTTGGCGCCATTGTTATTGGCGCCACGATCAAACGTCTCGGCGCCAGCCCAATTGACGCCAAGCTCCATGCCACATCGGCATCGACGCAGAGCTGGCGGTAACGAGGCAGCCAGCTCGGCGCCAATTGTATTGGCGCTAAGCATGGCGCCGAGCTCTGATTTTAACCTTAACACCCTTGAATTAGCTTTGATACCTTAACACCCTTAAATTTTAAGGGTGTTAAGGTTAAAATCAGAGCTCGGCGCCAATTGTATTGGCACCAAGCATGGCGCCAATGACCTTGGCGCCAATACAATTGGCGCCGAGCTGGCTGCCACATCACTGCCAGCTCTGCGTCGATGCCGGACGTGGGCAAGGAGCTTGGCGCCAATTGGGCTGGCGCCGAGATGTTTGATCTTGGCGCCAATAACAACGGCGCCAAGAGGAGGGTCCATTTTTAAAATCTTACTTCCAGAGGCATATTTGTGACAATCTTTCGAGAAAAGAACTAAAAAACAAAAAAGATGGTGAAAACTTTCGGACGGTGAACAGTCAAAGGACCTGACGCTGGCACGTGTCCAGTCGAGGAGCACCTGATGCGTCTGATCATTGTTTTGGTGCTCTGGGAGCTCTCTGGACTTGACCTGATGCTAGGAGGTCGAGTCGATTAGTGCGTCCAATCGGTTGTTGGTGGGGCACGGTCTTGTGGTGACCGACACTTGGTTGGTGCGTTCGATCACTAGGTTGGTGCATCCGGTCGCTACTAACCGCACGAGGTAAAGAAGGAGACCCTTGAGATCCAGCGGCTGACGTTTGAACTCGGTGACACGTGGACAACATCAGATGACCAAACATTGAGGCGTGCGTCCGATCACATCTGATTGGCGTGTCGGTCATCTTGTGGATAGTGAGGTGCAGGGAGCCAACGACTCTATTTCGTGGGAGCCTCTATTTAAGCCCCTTGGTCGGCTCAAGCTCACTATCTTGGCCATTTGTATTGACATAGCAACCTTATGAG
>CM039594.1:58446943-58508628 GCA_022457205.1 Saccharum spontaneum | reverse complement strand
TACGGGCGGATCAGTTGTTCAACAAACTTTGTGTCATTGAATCGTAAGAGCACATTTACTAGTTTAAATAAAAATATTAATATTTATCATACTAAACAATAATCATTAGATTCATTATGGGATATACTTTTATATTATATCTATTTTAGATTTAGATCTTAAATGTTAATACCGTTTTTATAAAATCGGTTAAACTTTTTTTTACAAAATCGGTTATAAAAAGTTTGACTAGTTTTCGGATTTGGAAAACTCAAGATACCTGCTTTGCCAAGTTGTCAAGGAAAAGGTTCCTAGTGTCCTTTTTTGCAAGGTTCATATGATCCGAGACTTCATAGCGTTTTATATTACAAAGGGCGGTCAAGTGTCTTAATCCACTTCAATAAAGCATTATGAACCTATTTTAGAGACATTGCGTAATAGAGAATTGTATTATTGGACAATGGAAGAATGACAATCATGAACACATATATAAAGAAACAAAAAAGGAGGAGCAATAAGCATATGTTCTAACCTATTCTAAATAGGCATCAACATCAGCACTGGTATTATTCCACTACTCCATCCATGAAATTCTGTCCTAGTCCATAGTTTAAACCTTTTTTCCTTCAATAGATTATAAACTGACTCGAGACATGAAGAATGGCACCTCCTTGGCCATTGAACTCAAAAGGGGACGAAGGGCTTTTCAAGAACATTAATACTTCCAGTAGTATGTCCGCATCCATTCGGACGCTCTTGTTGGTAGTTCACGACACCAGTCCAACGACCCCCTCCTATCCTATTGGAAGTGCATCAAGCCCTTTAGTGGGTTTTTGATGATTCAATGACAATATGATTAAAAGGTCTAACCCGTTTGCTAAGTGTGGACAGGAAATAGGTTATCTCATAGGTATTTAATGAAAACCAAAATGATGTGTTGTTGTAAACAATCTAGTTCAAACACAAGACAACAATGCAAATATAATTCATGCAAGGCTTACTCATTGTGGGATTTCTATGGCTTATATGAAAGCAAGCACATTGAAGGACTTATTAATGAGACATAAGGGATTGCATATGGAATGGTCTCACATACCAAAGCTTGCTACATTGAAAGACATTTATACAAATGATCTAAATGGATGATTCAACACCAAGTGTGACTTGATGGCTTGAGACAGTGAAGATAGCAAGGAAGGGCTTCGAGGTACTAAAAAGGGTGAAGGACAAGCGATGGCTTGACGGCCGAGGAACCTAGCTACGATAAAGAAGGAAGTACTTGTATTTAGTCTAGATACTAATCAAACCATGACAGTCACATTGAAGTGGAGTATCAAATCCTAGATGAATTAATAAAGGAGTGACTTGATAAATTTGAAGCCAACTCACATTTATTGAATGAAGTCAAGTTACATGCTCAAGATAGCTATGCTTAAGGAGAAAATCATAGGTGACATGATTGACACCCTCACTCGATGAAGTTTCAAAGTTATGGCATTCAGTTCAAAGGATTTCAACTCAAGCGCTTCAATTCCGTTTTCATTTAAACATGAGCAAATAGGTATGTCGTACTATTAAGAGGGATGCATCATGTTGATAAATGATTATCCATAAGTGCTCAAGCCAACCCATGTGAGGTTTGAGTGCAAGAGAGACAAAAGAGCTAACTTGTGTTTGTTGTGCCTGGCAATACCGGATGATATCGGACGTGTCCTATATTTGCCCAGTCATAGTAACCTTCTTGGTATTCTTGGTTTGGCTTGTCAGGAGTTTTGATAAGAGTCGGAAGTTTCGGGTGTCAGAAGTCTCGGCAATCGTTGGGAGTTCCGACGCCTCGCAGCTTTACTAACATTATGACCGTTGGGGCTGTACATGTCCGGTATTCGCCAACGGCTACATAACGGCTAGTTTTTCAAAGAGGCTATAAATACCCCTTAGCCTCCACCTTTGGAGGCTACTGATTCTACTGACATTCATACATGTTTTTGAGCCTTGAGAACACTCTCTAATCCTCTCTTAGTGAGTGATTGATTCAAACTTACAAAATCCATCTTATGGGTTGAGTGAGATTCAAATTGAGAGCAAGCCACTCTTGAGCACTAGTGCATATTTGTCGATCTCATGATTTGCATTTGTTACTTTTGGACTCTTCGGTCCTAGACAGCTAGGCGTCGCCGGAGAGCACCCAAGAGATTGTGGTGTGCCTCAAGAAGTTTGTAACGGTTCGATTCCACTGCCACAAGGGAAGGGATCAACTAGTGGAAGGAGAAAAAGGGGTTGGAAAAGACTCTAGCTAAAGTGGCCTTCGTGGTCCTCTAGAGCTGACCTTCACTGGGTTGCTCGTAGCCCCCTCAACGGAGAGTAGGACTCGACGGAGTCCGAACTTCGGTAAAACAAATGTCATGTCTCGATCTCTCTTTTACATTTGGTATTTGTGATCTTGTTATGTTGCTTGAGCTTGTGAGCAGGTGATCAGTGAGTGCCTGCAACTTGTGAGCAAGAAGGAATCAAACGGAGCAAGTCGGGCCGCTGTCTGCAAAACCCGCGTATACCGGACGCATCCGGTACCGGTATTGATATCGGACACGTCCGGTATTTGGGGCCAGTGCTCAATTCATTTGTTCTTTGGTCTAATTTTTGTGTTGCAGGCTTGTGGCTCCTAGACCTTTTTAGTACTTGTTATATTCTCTGTTTTTGACTCGTGAGGGGTTTATTTCTCTAATTTGGAATTTTCGAATATACTAATCGTTTCCGCATTTTAAAGGGTTGAATTTTTAGAAACACCTATTCACCCCCCCTCTAGGCGGCATCCTTGGTCCTTTCACCTATCCTATTAGCTCGTCACTAGCTTCGCCAGAAGGCTCTCCGGTCATGCAGTTTCTCAAAAAAATCACTACAGCGCCACGACCATACTCCGTGGCGCCACCCTGGCGTTCTCCACAGCGTCCTGGCGCCCGCCGGCCGGCATCTCCTCCGCGCCCGAGCGCAGTCGCCTGCCTTCCTCCCTCTCCATCGCGTCTCTGCCCGCCACGGCTGCCCGTCTTCCTCCTGGCCCTTGCGTCATCCTCGCCTTGCTCTGGTGCCTGATGTGGCTGCCTCTCCGGCCACTTCCTCTGCCACCCCTGGCACAACCCTTCGGCCGGCGGCGCATAGTAGATGAACTCCTCTGCCATAGGCGTACGCAATCGCGTGTCCCTCTTGTTTGCTATGGTGGGTGCCTTGATGCGCCTCTGCCCCCTCTTGGCGTAGACGTCCTTTACGTCGCCCTTACTGATGGCCGATCTGCTCGTGGATGATCTTGGATGGCAGCGGGGTGGTGGCTTGGCACAGCCGCGGTGCATGCATAGCTACGCTCCCACCGTGCGGCATGTTGCAAGCGTATGTTTCAATTATTTCAGATATTTCAGAGGTATGTTGCAAGTGTTTCACATGGATGTTGCAAAAGTAGCTATACACGCATGTTGCGAGTATCTGATCCAAATGTTTTATCTATTTTACCAGCCGTATGTTGCAAGCATTTTATCTGGATGTTGCATATATTGCAAGTGTTTTATCTGAATGTTGCATATGTTTGCAACGGCTTTCAAGTGTTTCAGGCATTTGTAAGTTTTTCCACGTATGTTGTAAGTGGTTCAGCTGTTTCGGACGTATGTTGCAAGTGTTTCATCTCAGTGCTACACATGTTGCAATGGAACCCACCTCACCTGCTGCAGCTGCTAGAGCGCCGTGCATGCGGTTCCTGTGTGAAGCAGACATGGCTAGCGGGTGCAGGTTGTCCACGCGTGCGCAACACGAAGCAAGGGCGTAGGCAGTCCCCGCATGCGCGATACAGAGCGAGAGCAAGTTGTTCCCATGTGCGAGCGAGCAGCGCAAGCAAGGCGACATACCTACACAACGCGAGCGCGGAAAACGAAGGAAGCGTAGGAAACAAAGAGGCACACGACACAAGATGGCACGCGCGTCCATCCAAATGTCCAGGCGCTAGCATCTCCGTTTCGAGGCCTCATCGTGCTTTTTTTTTAACAAAAGGCCTCATCGTTCTTTGAAAGCAAGAAAGAACAGATCTAGCTAGCATAGAATGCGCGCTAGCATGGTGATACTGCCCAAGCCCAAGTTTATTGTTACTCCTTAACATGATTTTCTCCAAAGCAGACGAAAGCATCATATGCATCGTTGTCAATCCCAATGAACCCTGCTAACGGCCAGATGGTAGCATGTGTTCAGCGACTGTCACACCAACTTATATTACATGACCGGGGTACTTCAATCTAGCGTTTTTTTTCCTTGGCATCTTATGTTTCACATAGCACACACTGCTATGATCAGAAACAGTTTCCCATGTGTCAGA
Organism: Saccharum spontaneum; assembly: GCA_022457205.1. NCBI lineage: Eukaryota > Viridiplantae > Streptophyta > Magnoliopsida > Poales > Poaceae > Saccharum > Saccharum spontaneum. The sequence goes on along the minus strand of CM039594.1, from coordinate 58,504,301 downwards.
TACCGGTCACCATCTTCAGGCCTTATATACACCGAGGGAAGTGGGTTTCACCAACGTAGCCTCCAGCCATCGCCCTCTGAACATTTTTCTCAAACTTTTTCGGGTCATCGCGGAGAACAGCTGCTGCATCATGGTTCAGGGGGTCCTCGTCATTAGGTTGCTGCAACATGATATTTGAATATTATTAGCAACTATAAGATGCCAAATGATGAAACAAACATTGTATAAGTAGCTTATGCTCCATAACACAAATGTAAGTGAAAAAAAGTCAAAAAGAGTGAAATAATGTCGAGATAAATCTTAACTAAACACAGATCTGCTTTCATAATGATGTATTGTTGTATTTCTATTCCTATACAGTAGCTATCTTCCAGAACTGAACACAAATCTGCTTTCATAATGATGTATTGTTATATTTCTATTCCTATATATAGTAGCTATCTCAGCAACTCACCGAGAAAAGAAGATTCAAACCATACACAATGGTGTTGATGTTCAGGACTGGCTTCCAATCTTCACGCAGAATGTTCAGGCAGACATTTCCATCCAAGTCAATATTGGGATGGTAAACCTTACATGTTGCAAAAACTGAACATCAGTACACAGAATGACAGGTTACAATCGAGAGTTGAGTTATTTTACAGATGGAGTTCTTCCTAGTTACCTTAGTCTTGCACTTGACTTTGGGAGGTTCATGCGGGTAAGCTGGAGGAACTTGGAAGGTAAAAACAAATTTTCCACCCCTAACAATAGGCATTTGCACATTAGAAAACAGGGTTAGTAATAATGCATGTATATTGAAACAGGGGAAACAAAATTAAAATTAAATAAAAGTAGTTCTGAGTTCATATCCCGAACTAAGTAATTTTGTTACTTCTGAATAACGAATTTCAGTTCGTCCGTGGTGAAAAAAAAATCCCAAAGTTCTGCTTCTAATTGAGTAAAAGCAATATCTAAGGATCAAACGTTCACCAATCCAACTAAAAAAGCAAACCACCAAAAGCCAAAAGGGCAAATCTCCTCAGTTTGCTTCAGCAGGGAATTAGGAATGTTATGGTATGATAAACAAGAATAGTATTGTTAATGGCGTTGAGTAGTCATCACCCAGGCAGAGCCTAGGTATCCAAGCATGCGCCCTAACACGATAAGATGCCACAAAACCTAAGAATATCCAGCAAAGCATATCATTCTATTTGGCCCAAGTGGAAATATATCAAAATTCCTACAAAAGGCACCCTAACAAGAGTATCCCCTCCATGCTCAAAACTATATCTGGAAACCATTCAATTCCATTTTAAATCTATACGGAGTAGATGCACAATGGGATATCTACATGCAAAATTAGGATAAAATGGGTAAAGCGCATGATGAATATCTATGTCATGATTGCATGAGAAATTATGTCATTCTCCTCAGGACCACTTACATGTAGTATCCTTCATCAGGCTTAATAGTGGACTCAAAGTTCATCAGATCATCCTTGCCATTCGGAAAAGTAATCTTAGTTGTCTTGGGAAGGTTAAGTTCAGCGATATCTGCCAAAAAAATGTAAAGTGACAGTAAATAACCACCTAAAACAACAATTGTGCAACACAAGAAAGAACTAGTCTTACGATATACAGAAGTGTCAATGCAAGTTAAGAAGAACTAAAAAATAATGGAGAAAAACAAGAAAGCGTTCAGTAAGCCACTAAACAACACCACATTGCCATCGTGTATGGGCCACCACAATGAAGTTTAGAACAACACTGCTTTGAAAACGACAAACCTTTGTGGAGACGCAACTCCCCTGGACTTTGCTTCTTAGCAGCAGGCCTTCCATTTGTATTTGCAGCATCACCCTTCTTCTGGTCCTTTATCTTAAAAAGGTTTATCATTTTCCCTATGCAAGGAACTAATCGGTTAGCATAGTCAACTGATATAAATAAGCATGGCTCAGTTTCATCTGAATTTGCAAATCACAGCCATGGATCATAATCCAATTTGCCTACAATAGCCATGGCCATGTTAGCAGTTTCAAGATTAGCATAGCATGATTCTTGAATTATTTCCTTCTTGTCATTTTCCGATGCAAAGCAATAATCAGATAGCTTCATCTAAAGTTGGAATTGATATATGAACTCACATGGAACCTGAGAAACGTGTAAAAAAAGCAGAACGGCATGTAAAGAGTTATTCAACAGAAACATAATATTTCTATATGGCGCTGCAGAAACAATCATGGCCTGATTCCGAAGCAGCTCAGGCATCAGGGGCGCGGATCCAATAAAGGGGCATGGGTGTACACATGTACAACCAATAATTTTTGCAAAAACTTCGAAGTTAGGAGGCTTGTCATCAAATAGCTAAATAGCTTTAGGTTAGGGTTTCGGTGCTCCTCTTCGCACGGCATGAAGGAAGAGAAGGGATGGGTGTACCTGGTGGGTGATCGTCGCCGGTGAAGAAACCGGCGAAAGCCTCAGCACCTGGCTTAGGGCGGCGGCGGCGGTGGTGACCCACCAGTCGTCGGAGAGGGAGAGGCGGCGACCGGGCGAGGGACAGACAGAACACGCGCCGAAGGGGGTGTTGGGCGGGCGGAAGGGGATGCAGTGACGGCCGGCCCAGACGGGGACTCGGGGTTGTTGTTGTTGGACGCGGGCACGCAGCGAGAGCGCACCCGCACGGGCCTTCTTCTGCGCGTTTTTCTAAGGCCTTGTTTAGATTCCAAAATTCACCCCCAAATTCTACTATGTAAAAAGAAGATTCCCCATCACATCAAAATGTCGGCATATATATGGAGTACTAAATGTAGATGAAATCAAAAACTAATTGCACAGTTTTGTTGTACTTTGCGAGACGAACATTTTGAGCCTAATTAATCAAAATTTGGACAATTATTACCACTAAAAACAAAAAATGCTACAGTGTCGGGGTGGTACTGTGCCGAATCGGCCACCCCCGACTCTGGTAACTAAACGAGGCCTAAATCACACATTTCTTTGGGAATTTCTTTTTTTAATTATTTTTATTTTTATTATTATTATTTTTCTCTCCCTTTTTAATTTTTTTCTTGATTTCATATCTCTCATCTTCATGGGACACTAACAATGGCTAGTACAACATTGGTTTTAAATAATAGAAATTAATGATATTTATGAGTATATAGTACATTGTAAATAAGTAAATGAAACTTTTTATATTTTATTAAGGTTAAACGTTTTTCTATTGAAGCTGTATAGGCCATTTTCACAAGAACATATAACATTTTCACAAACGAATAATGCCTATAACAACATTTTCCTAAAATAGGAATAATTTTCTTTCTTAACAATTTTTCTAGGGGAACATGAAATTTTTTATGCTAAGCATAGAACAATGTTCCCGTGAACCAGGAACATTGTTATCCTCAATAAAAAAATGATACGAACTTATTAAAAAAAAATTTCCATACTCTAATGAGAACTAATAAAGAGTACTGCCACTTTAATATCTCGTGAAAAAAGTTGAGTCTTTCTAGCTCTCGTTTTGTGTTCTACAATTTACTTTCTAAGGATTTTTATCTGCAGTAGGGTTAAAACTTTTATTGTAAAATATTTGTGTGTGTTACAATAGCCGCACTTTGTTAACCTTAAAAATTTTTGGCTAAGTGTTGTGTTTTATCATCCGCAAGGCACAAAAGAAAGTAGAGGCATATAGTGACAAGCCCATAGGAAAACCAACCAAAAATAAAGGTATACAAGTTGAAAATGCAGACCTTGTTATGACTTATGAGGCAAGAGCAAAAGAAGTCTTGACATGATAGGATAAGAGTAGATATAGTCTGACCATAGATACAATTATGTATGTAGAAAATGTTGTAAAATAACAATAATGCATAATTAAGAAACTAGGAATGTTGTCACTCTTACATGAGACTAGCTGTCCTTTATTGAACAAACTTTTTTCCTACACGTTACGTACCCTTTAAAGTAGAATGTTTTTTTTTTGTTAGAAACAACAAGAGGGAGAGATCATGGTGGGGGCGCGGTGAGTGGTCAATGGGAGGCGTTGGGGTTACCTATACTGGCCCAGCGTGGAAGCAACGGGTCTGAATAGGAGCAGCCTAGATCGTAGGGAAGAATCAGTCCATTCAAGTATTCTCATAATATACATGTCGAAATTGAAATTCAAAAGCGACAGGAGCTTTGCCAGAAAGCCCTAAGGATCCAAACTTGTGTCATTCTCACTATCTAAAGGATCTGACCAGAAATTGTAATATAAAAAATGCTCAATCTGTTCCACATAAAAAATACATAGTCAAAAGTTTTCCAAAAGGCAAATTCCAATAGCTTTATTCTTTCCTTCTGATTCCATGAATTGACCTTTCCAAAAAGAAAACAAAGAAATTCTTACCATGATAGTTTTATTCTAAGAAAATGCTTATGTATAATTCTTAACAGAAGCCACAACAAAAGGTTAAAAACAGAAGAAAAATGTTGATGTTGATGTGCACCCCTTGGTATTACGCTACTTTAAGTGCTACCAATCAAGTCCAGTGCCAAAACACCGCTTTTCATATGCATTGACATTATTTTCCTTAGGAGGCTCTCAACAATATAAGATAGTTATTAGCTCTAACACAATTATTCAGCAGCATTGACTTTTAGCACATATCTTATAACATGAGTAGACCCACATGACAACCTCACATGATCTAGAGTGTGTGCATAGTACTAGCTCTTAATCAAGACATAGCTTCTCTCTCTTCTTTTTTTTCTCGAATACGCAAAAGATTTGCGTATCATTGTATTAAGAAGAAAAGTTTATCCGTACAAAATGACGCGCATCAGATGAGCACGCTAGGTGGTCTTACATTGGACCAACCCAGCCAACTGCTCCCTAGAATGATATTACATAAATGGGACAACCAAAGTGCGAGCGCCGCCATAACCTACGGGCCCTCCGCGAAGAGCGTTCTAGCGGCCTTGCAGTTGGCCGCTTGGAACAGCTCGTCTAGAGCTTCCACCTGACTCGACGACAAGTTCCCAGAGAATACGGCGTCGTAAGTTGCCTTGGATGCAGTAGAAACTGGTGCTGCCGGCGGTGCGATGCCCATCCTCTACATGAGGAGTACCTCACCCCGCCTGGCGGTCGGTATGTGCGCCAGTGGCTGAGCTGCAATCCGTCTACTCCTGATTGGCCGAGGCCTCGCGGTTGCCACCTTCTGCCTTGGTGGAGTGGTGATTAGGGGCGACGCTCGCTTCACCCTCACTGTAAGGTCCTAAATGGCTAGAGGAGGGTGAATAGCCTATTTAAAAGAAACTATAAGCTTCACTAGACAAGTGAGTTAGTAAAACAAACAGCGTAGCAATTCTAGCACTAGCTCACTAAGCTATGCAAGCCACCTACACAAGTCTAGTTCAAGGCTAAACACTAACCACATCAACAACTAACACTACTCCTAAACAAGAACAAAAACTACTCAAGCTAGAGACAAAGAAAAACAAGCTACACAACTAGCAAGGTAGATAAGTGAGCAAAGAAGTGAGCTAGGATTGTTATACCGACGTTGATGAGTAGAGATATGTCCAATGAACCAATCAATCAACGCAATCACATACACAAGATGAAATCCTCGGCAAAGAGATGATATAAGATTTTTTACCGAGGTTCACTTGCTTCCCGGCAAGCTAGTCCTCGTTGTGGCGATGCACCCACTTGATGGATCGCGAGCTAATTGACTATCAAGAGTCAAACCCTCAGCAGGTGCCGCACATCCACTCACAAGATGGGGATCCTCCAAGCCACGAGCTCCACTAGAGTAGCCAATTGGCGAACTCCCGCGGGGAAGGCTCAAGAACCCCTCACAATCACTTGGTGAGGCTCGAAACAATCTCTAATCACGAGATCAACACCACCGCTGCTCCAAGCCGTCTAGGATGTCGGAAAACACCCAAGAGTAACAAGAAATCCGCAGCCAACTCAAGGATCAAGTGCCACTAGATGCAAATCACTAAGCAATGCACTTGAATCTCACTCAATCTCACTAGAATATGCAACAAAGCAAGGAGATGAGTGGAGAGGAAGTTCTCTAGCTCAAAGTATGTCTCAAGAGTTCAATAAGTCAAATAGAGAGATCTCAAAACCGGCCAAACATGTATATATAGAGATACCCCTTCGGATAGAGTCGTTAGACAAAAATCGGGGGCACCGGACGCTCCGACGCACAGGCATTGGACGCACTCAGCACCATCTAGTGCACCAGATCTCGCCACATGTCTCGCGCGTTCAAAGTTCAACGATCGTTTCAGCGAGCACCAGACGCGTCCGACGCCCAGCACTCAGCGTCCGACGCCAAACGTCCGATGCACTCCAGTAAGCATCCAGAGACGATTTTCGCTCATCGGACGCGTTCGACGGTGGGTCAACGGATGCCACTGCGTCTGGTGCACATGAGGGTTCGAAGAGGCTGCTGACGTCACAAAGCCACCGGACGCTGCACAATGTTTGGCTACATCCGATACCATAGCGTCAGGCGCATCGATGACCACGTTGTCCATGCGCACCTCTATAGTGAAGACACCAGACACTGATGTCAGCGTCCGACGCTGCCGTAGCCAGCGTCCGATGAGTGCTTCTCAGCGAGAAACACTCCCGCGATTTCGCTACTTCTTCCCACTTCCGACATAAAGGAAAAATAGTCATTTCATTTCCTCAAAAACGCCTGAATCCCGCGCTTGCAAGCTCGACGGGAGAGAGAGAGGACCCCAAACCCCTCTCTACCGCTCAAACCCCACTGCCTTCGTAAATGTGCTAACACCACCAAGTGTATATCACCATGTGCATGTGTGTTAGCATTTTCACAATCATTTTACAAGGCATTACGTTAGCTCTCTACTAGATCCTAATGCATGTGCTCAAAGATTTTGACCTAGTAGCACTTGATTCATGAGATGACCGTGATTGCCCCTCTTGATAGTCGGCTAACAATCCTAAACCCGGTCAATCACTTCTCTACTCATCTTAGACGGGCAAAAGAAAAATCCTATGAATATACCTTTGCCTTGATCATCTTACTCCAAGTCCATTTCCAAGTGCTTGTACTCCATGATCATCATCTCCATATTCATGCACTTCTTCTTTGTGCTCTTGTGGTCATTACTCCATGCCACCATACACCTTCATTACATGTGTTGCTATGCCTAACTCAAAAACACTCAACACAATGGCATTAGCAACTTGGTGTCATTAATTATCAAAATCAAACTTGGGCTTTCACTCACCTCCATGACAAACCGAGCAAGATGTCGAGCGGCCTCGCCCGGTGAGGGCGTCGCGTCGCTGAGGTCGGGCGTGGCATGGCTATCCGGCGGTCCATCCTTCGTCGGTGTAGAAGGGTCGAGTGTGGCTTGGCCATGATCCCGCGTTGACGTAGGGGCATCCGCCGCGGGCGCCACCTCATCCGCGACCACGGTAGGTCCTGTCTGAGGAGGCATGCCCTACACAGGAGATGACGAAGGCGTATCCATCGTGCACTAAGCAATCATCGCCGGAGAACAGGTGTCCAACAAAGCTTGAGCCTCCCGATGTGAGGTGGCGAACTCCTCCAGCATTGGGTCGATCCACGCGGTCAGCACCGAGCTCACGCGCGGCTCCAACCCCAATGAATCCAGCTTGGGGAAGCAGCCTGCATCAACTGCAGGAGCGGTGTTGCCGTTGCGACTGCTCCTCGCCAGCTTACTCCAACACCATTGTCGTCGTCGTCGGTTTCCTCCGACACCCGCCATGGTACTCAGCACGGCTCTCTCCGCGCTCGGCGGGTAGTGGGACACACGCTGGGAAGTCGCGGCATGCCTCGAGCGCCTGCAGTCCCTAGCGAGGTGGTGGAGACCGCGGCAGCGTAGGCAGCGTCGAGGTAACCGGCAAGTCGCTACTCGATGCGAGTAGGACAGGCAGTTTAAGCATCTCCCGAGAAGCTCTGTGGGGATCTTCTGGGGCTGCATTTTGGCTGGAGCGAAGCTCAGCTAAGGTGGCAGCCGGACCCGTCTGCTGCCGGTGGAGTATCTCCCGCCACCCGTCGGCGTTGGGGATGGAGATACGTCCACGGCGACCGAGACGCTGGCGAGCAGGGATGCGACCTCCCACGGGCCGCACAGGCAAGCCATTCACCAGTTGCGGACGCGGCTGCCTCCTCCGCCGAGGCCGTGTCCCTACCATTCAGGGTCCGCTCCCGCACGGTCCGAACCCAAGGCGGGGTGAACCATGGCACTAGCATAGAGGGCCGTGATCGCCTTCGTCGGGTGACGCACGACATCGAGGTAGCTTAAGGGGCGGTCGTCATTGGACTCATCGCCGTCGTCGTTCGCCCATCGGCGATGCTTTGGACGGCCTCCTGAGGTAGGCCAGAAAGGAGCCGCTGTCGCCGAGAGAGAGGAGGAGCTTGGGGTGATCTGTGGCGGCGCAGCGGTCTACGATAGATGGCACGGTGACCCCAAAGGCGACATCGCAGCCTCGGCAGACCCTGACCCTGTAGCGCCCACGACATGCCCTGGTGTGGAGGGACCTGCGGCATCGTCGCCCTGCACCGGCAGTGACATGGAGGAGCCAGATCTGGCGCCCACGCGTCCCTGTGCGACCGCGCCCGGTGGCAGAGGAGGCCGAGGGGCGCTGGCGCAGGGGGCTCCAGGAACGGCGGAGCCAGTGCAGCCCTCCGCTGCGGCCCAGGGGGAAGCCTCTTGAGGCGAGGAGGAGGGCCCCTGCGGCGGGGAGGGGTGCCCGGCCACCGGATCTGGGCACGACGGGGCTACAGCGACCGACCCCGGCATGAACGCGGCGGCGGCGAGCAACATCAACAGTGGCGCGGGGTCCCAAGCTACGGACCTCGTGGGGCTAGCATCCGAGGTGAGGGGAGGGGACGGGGAGGGGGAGAGAGTGACGGGCACCGGCGCCGGGGTGGCGGCCGGCACTGCCGGCGGGGGCGGGGGGCGAGGACGGGGCTGATAGGGCGAGGGCCGTCTAGGGTTGGGTTGGGGCAGAGAGTGCTTAGAAATCAGTGTCCCTTCTCTCTCTTCTATTAAAATATAAAATAATATGCTTAAAGCTAGCTCATAAGTTATCATTGGAGGTGCCTAGCAAAAAAGGTAAAGTAGAACTTCAATGTTGATTCTATTGTCCGTCTAGTTCACTTTTACATTATATCTGAAAATTATAGCAACTCAGTACGCCACACATAATTAAAAACCGTGTCGAAATATAAGCATGTACATATTTCAAAATTTAAACTTTTTTTATCTCTGATCAATAGTTAGTTTAACCATACAAAAAGTTTAAATACAAAAATGGATATTCTGTTTAATGATCAAACTTTTGTTGCTGTAAATTATATATTATGAGAGAAATTAGTGATAAAAGCCTGTGATATTTTAAGAAGGGGGTATGAAACCCAGTTAAAAAAACTCGGCCTCAAAATACTCTCGAAGTGATGTGGTGACTTGAGAATGGACTCACCTGTCAGGTTTCCAAATTGTGCAAAGTGCATAAGTTTCAATTGGGCCATAAGTCCATTACCCTAACCCCATAGAGGCCAAGCGAGATCAAGTGTAATTTTACACATTTTTTCGATATCTGATAAGGAAAGACGTCTCATTTGGATCAGGATGGCTCATTGCGGGGTAGTCTTCTCATCCTAACTCTCGACACCTGCCGGTACATCGGCACCGTACGAGTAACTGGCAGAAGACGCAAAAGTTTCTCCAACGACGATGACCATGGGGCTCCGCACGGCAGGCTTCTCGGACACCCACTTCAGCTCCCCCTCGACCACCGCTTTCGTCGGCGTGTTCGCCTCCCTCTTAATCGTGACAACGAAGTCCCTCTTCTGGCCAATGTCGCTGAACGCCAGAGTCGATGGGTTCACCTCTACGTCGACGCCCGGAGCGAATACCTCCGCGTTGTACGTCTCCTCGGGCTCCCCCACGTTTGTCACCGTCCGCTTCGCCTCCACCGGCCACACGTCGTCGCCCGTGATGATCATGATGGAAGCGTAGTTCAGGTCCTTCGCCGCGATCTCCCCGGTCTCCGCGCACGAGGCCTTCGCCGGCTTGATGATCTTGCGTATCCGGTCCTCGCCGAGGCCCATGCCGCATAGATACGGGATGAAGTCACCGGCGGTGACGTCATATACGAGGCCAGGGTCGATGGCCTTCGTGGGGTTCACCTCGCCGGCGCCCATCACGAAGTAGCTCGCGCTGTTGCCGGCCATGGCGTCCCCGAGTCTGACCGGGTCTGTTGTTGTGACGATCGCCGATTTAATCGCGGTGGGCGACCACTCCTAGTGCGCCTTCTTGACCAACGCCGCAACGCCGCTGACGTGCGCTGCCGCCAATGACGTGGCCACCTTGATCAGCGTGTTGGTGTACTCCACATCGCTATGTGGCTCCACCGCGAGCGTGTTCGCGCACGGCGTGCTGACGTCGGGCTTCAAGATCCCGTTGCCGAGCTCGACGTTCGTGATGACGCGGCAGTCGGCATCGCTGGCGGCCACGGTGAGCAGCCAAGGCGCGTTGCTCTCGACCTTGAACATGTCCGGGCTGCTGCTCCCGGCCGGTGTGCAAACCAACACGCCCCGGGCGACGGCGCGGTCACGGCATCGTCGTGGAACACCGTGTTGTCCTCGGTGCTGTTGAAGGACATCGATATGACGTCGACGCCGTCATCCACCGCGGAGTCCATCCCTGCTCTTACTTCTTTCGGGTGGCACTCCTCGTTGCACACGTGGTACGTCGTGAGGTGCGCCTTGGGCGCCACCGCGAACGCCTCATCGTACTCGATTCCAAGAACGGATGCGCGCTGCAGGGAATTTCCATGCGCATCACTTGTGTCTACGAATGTTCTGAACCCAATCAGTTTGTTGTTGCATGATTGGTTATTGTCACACCTGCCCTTCCACTTGACTGGAGGGGGCAGCATCTCTTCAGCTTCGGAGCTGGCAGTGATGTGGCCAGCGGCGACGCCGGCGTCAAGTATACCAATGATCATACCCTCGCCCATGTTGCCCTTGCTCCACACGCCATCCCTAACATTGTCAAGCCACGAAAGCTGCGAAGAAACCTGCGTGTCGACGACCATAAGCTTGTAGCTCTTGTTCGGGATGATCTCGACGAACCAGGGGAGCCTGGTCATGTCCTCGACCTCCTTCCGCGTAAGCCACGCGGAGAACCCGCTCACCACATGGCTATACGAGTAGATGAGGTGTGACTCCACCGTCGGGAACCGCTCCGCGGTCGCCGGGTCGCTAGTGTTGCACACCTGCTCGAGGAGGTGCGTGTGCCATTGCTCGAGCGCCTCCGGCTCATCGACGCCAACCAGACCGTCTGGGCGGCGGACGACGACGAGGTATGCGGCCAGCGGGTTGTCATTGTCGGATGCTCGACGGATGGACGAAATGAGGCGAGACGAGCACAGAACGATGAGGAGGGTGAGGTGAGATCGGGGTGTCATGGTTGTATCGAGCGAGGTACTCGTGGTGGAGCTTAAAAGGAGCAGAGACAAACGAAACACGCTTTTGTATTGCTTCCTCCAGCTGCAGTGAGTCTAAACTTAGTAAAGCTAACAGTGTTCCGTGTTCGTCTTACGTGACGTGAATTTCAATTGAGCCCCAGTTGGCTTATTTATCTGATGGTTGCAGCGTGTTACAGCGGAACATAGGATCATTTTAATGATTTTTTTGACAACTTCTGCCTAGGTCCCATCCACTAAAGCTCGTGGGTGAGTTAAAACCCACCGGGCTCGGGTCAACCTAGACTCAGGGGCTATTTGGCACGGCTCCTTGTAGCTCTGGCTTCACTAATGTACGTCAGTGCAGTGGCACTGTAGCTCACGGCTGGCTCCACTAATGTCCAAACATATACAACTCAATACACATATATTTAGGCTCTGTTTGAATGCACATGTATCTATCTTAACCCACATGTGTTGAACTGGATTGGAGTAGAATTAAACTAAGTTTTATTCTAATCCACTCTCACACATATGGATTAAAGTGGATACACATGCATCCAAATAAGGCCTTAGGTGAATTGGAGGTGATGGATCGAGGTGGATAACAAATGTAGTTAAACAAGGGCAGGCGCTAAACCAAACCTTGGAAATTGGTGTTACCAAGGCCCCGTTCGGATGAAATTATAAGCCGGCTGAAAAACACCGTTGGCTGATTTTTTGTGAGAGAAAAATATTGTTCCGGCTGAAAAAATAAGCCAAATAAGATGGATTATAAGCCAGATGAACAGGGCCCAAGTCACGTTAGATGGGACCAAGGACCAATGATGATATATAGGGTCGTTTGGATCTCATTCGTATTTTTAGAATCCAATATAAATATAAAATCTGAATTCTAAATTAAGAAAAGACGTGTTGGATCTTATTCTCATAGTGATTATTGATTTTGCATTATAAAAATCTCTGAATAATAGATTTAGGATATGTAGTTGGACTTTAGAATCTTATTGTTATTTTGGAGTCTCTAAAAGTGTTTGGATCTCATTCTTAATAATGTTTCATTTTTTAGAGATCCAAACAGGGTTACAATCACAGTAGTATAGCAGTTTAGCGCTCCTGTTTTGTAGACTACTCTATTTTTACAGAAGTGCTAACGCCCGGACGTCCGCGCCTGCACTCCGTCTCCCCCAGCGCCCACCTACACCAGGCCTATGCACCCAACTGCATGTTGGGAGTCCTCGCTCGCGCCCCCTCTGCTTCGCATGCGCATGCGCACGGACAACAGGTGACTACAACAAGTGGCTACGTTAGCATCCTGAAGAGGGCGAGAGGCGCGCGGATGCCCAGCCGACGTCGGGACGAGGAGGAGACACCGAGGAGAAGGCGAGGTAGCAGAAAAGTAAAGACAGAGATGCAACACCCAATCTATTTTTGAAACATCTGGAGCAACACTTGCAACATATATTTGAAGCAGATGAAACATATGAAACATGCATGTGAAACATTAGCTGCAACACTGGATCCTTTTGAAACATCCAGATGAAACACTTGTAACATACATACGAAACAACTAAAACACTCGAAACATGCGTACGAAACACTTAAAAAAACAACTGAAAACAATTCATACGTGTGAAAACATATGCAACATCCAGACGAAATACATGCAAACACACGTCTAGAAAACGAGATGAAATATTTGGAGCATACAATTGAATCATACATGTATAGCCACTGCAATATGTGCAATATTTCAATGTACTTTTGCAACATCAAGATGAAACACTTGCAACATCTAGATAAAACATCTAAAACACTTGAAACATACTCTGGCAACATGGCCTTTGCTTGGACGAATGGAGGCACGCCGGTGCGGAGGTTGACGGCGGCGCATGGACCTTGATGTGCGGCAGCGGCATAGGCAACTCGTTGGTGGGCCTGACGTCACACGAATCTGGTCTTCCTCGCTTGCTTGCTGAAGCATCATCATGGAGGCTCTCCGGCTCGGTGGAGACAGCCGTGGCGCCAGCTCGGTGGAGGGATCGTGGCGAGCGGGCCCACCACGGCGAGGAGGCAGTGCGGTGGAGACGGGCGAGGCAGATTAGACTCGATGGAGAATACGGCACGGAGGAGGCAGCGCTGAGGAGGATGCAGGGGATGGAGCGTGGCACGGCGAGGGTGCGACACAAAGAGGGATCGCTGGCGGCGAGGCAAAGTGGTGTGGGTGGATGGGCACGGTGACACAGGAAGTAAATGACGTAGCCTATTTTTACATTTCTTTCTTTTTCTGCCACCGATTGTCTCATTTCTTTCACCTCCGATTCGATTCCTTGTCCCCTCCTTTAGGCCGATCCGCCACCAAACCCTAACCATCTAAAACCCCCGTTCGCTCTCCGATGGCCGCCGCCTCGCCGCCGCCCTCCCCACCCCACGCAAAGCGCCCCAAGATGTCCTCTTCCTCCGACCCGGAAGCCGATGCTGAGCCCACCTCGGCCTCCGCCGCCGTTGAGGGTGCCGATCCTGCGCAGCGTCGCCCCAGGTACAAGCGCCGCAAGGTCGCCATCCTCCTCGGGTACTGCGGCGCGGGGTACCAGGGCATGCAGAAGAACCCGGGCGCGCGCACCATCGAGGGGGACCTCGAGGAGGCGCTCTACCAGGCGGGCGCCGTGCCCGAGGCCGACCGGGCCGCGCCGCGCCGTTACGACTGGGCACGTGCTGCGCGCACAGACAAGGGCGTCAGCGCCGCGGCGCAGGTAGTGTCCGGGCGCTTCTACGTCGACCCGCCGGGCTTCATCGATCGCTTGAACGCTCAGCTCGCGCCGCAGATCCGCGCCTACGGCTACGTGCGCGTAACCAACTCGTTCAACGCGAAGAAGTTCTGCGACCGCCGGAGGTACCTGTACTTGCTCCCCGTGTTTGCTCTTGACCCCAGCGCGCACCCGGACCGCGAGGCCGTCATGGCGAGCATGGGGAGTGGGAGCGAGCTTAGCAAGTGCCTGGAGTGCTCCGAGAGAGGCAGGAAGGTGCCTGGTGTCATGGGCCGGGAGGGGAAACTGCCCAGCCCCGGGCAGAATGGTGTTGATGCTCCCGGGGAAGGAAGTGTGGCCAGCCATGATGAATCTGGAACACTTGGGGATGCAAAATGTGATCATACAAGTTCAGATGGTGGTAACCCATGTGCACATGGGGAGGTTGGATCGAACAGCAAGGAGAAGCTTGATTTACCGGTCTCTGGTGATGGAACTGAAGTTGCAAATGCTGAGATGGGATCAAATGGTGGCGGTGATGTTGTACCGTCAGGTACTGGATGGAAATCGAATCTTGTAATTCTAATCTGTGTTGTCTAGTGTTAATTAGATTTTCGTTCTGATCTGAATACAAGTTCACCTGATGCAGATATTTATACTGGCAACGAGGAGAAGAAACTTGAGCCTGCAGCTACTGAACAGAAAGCGCAAGGTATGGATTCTGAGAAGAGCAATGGAGAAGAGAAGCCACCAAGTAAGAGCGCCTTTTCTTACACTGATGAAGTGAAGGAGAGGTTCAACAGGATTCTCAAGTACTATGTTGGGACTCACAATTTTCATAACTTCACCACAAGAACTAAGGCAGAGGATCCTGCAGCAAAAAGGTTTATCATTTCCTTTGGTGCCGATCGTGTTGTCAGCCTGGATGGGATTGATTTTGTCAGGTGTGAAGTTGTTGGACAGAGTTTCATGCTTCATCAGATCCGGAAGATGATCGGTCTTGCTGTAGCTGTGATGAGGAACTGTGCACCTGAATCAATTTATGATGTCGCCTTTCGCAAGTATGAATCTTATAAGCTTTAAGGTGTTAAATGGTCCATATAATGTATATTTCCAAGCTTACGCCATGTGTGTTGCAGGGATGTCAACCTTAATGTGCCTACTGCACCTGAGGTCGGACTGTACCTAGATGAATGCATGTTCACATCATACAACAAGAAATGGAAGGATTCACATGAGGCAGTTTCCATGGAACTTTATCATGAGGAGGCTGAAGAGTTCAAGGTCAAATATATTTTCACTCATATTGCGGCAATGGAGCACAAGGAGGGCGCTGTAGCTTTGTGGTTGCACTCATTGAACCACAGAAATTATCCAGATTTCCACTACATGGAAACTGCTGAGCCCAAGGTTGGTGCTGAGGTTGAGAGTATTGATGCTGGTGCAGAGGCCAAGGTTGGGGCTGAAGTTGAGAATATTGAAGAAGCACAAATGCCAAGTGGTAATCTAAGTGAGTAATAAATTTTGCTAAGGGGCATGCAAAACCGAAGAGGATATCTGTTTGTGGTATGTACTGAGAGGGACCTGAGGCATTTCTAATGAGATATCATAATATAGAGAATGAAGACTCACATGTTCTCCAACGGAATATGAACATCAAGAGTTTAATGTGCATGGCTTTATGCCATCATGATCCCTATATTAATCTTCTGAAATAAGAATCTATAGGTTTATATTAGTCTTATCTGAACTTCATTAGTTGTTTCCAAACAGTTGTATGACAAATGATGGCACCTGAAAATGCTTCAGCAATGTTTTTGTCTGCTGAAATTATTATGGGATTCACTATATTTTCTCTTATCTAGCATATAGATTTATTTTCTTGCATTTTTTATTTTGGTAATAGCTGTATATTACTTAGTCTGCTTGATAGTGCGTCAAATTTCACTTGCAGCATAATGTCTAAAGATATTGTTAGTACATTTTTGTTGAGCACATGTTGGAGCCAAAGGCTGTTTCAGCCATGCCAAATATTGTGAGCTTGAAGATCTAAAATGAACCTGATTAACCCTTGTCCTATGGATAGTTAGCTAGGGTAAGTGCGATACAGTGATAGGGAGATAGGTAGTTTATTTCCTAGACAGTTAATTTTATCTCCAAATAATAGTCTTTGCAGGTGAAACTAGACTGTCATTAATTTTATCTTTTGTCAGGTGTTTATTTCGAATTTTTGAAGTAAGTATTGGTTAAATACTGGCTCTATGGTTGCGCAAGTGTTGCGGAAAAAGTTTTACTACATTTAATGTGGTGTATTGTAGCATTTTATCATTTGAAATTATCATGTCAGATAGTGAACTACTACGTCAGTTTTATTCAAAAAGAAATTGCTAACCTTGAAAGCTAAATTGTAATATGGGACGGGATCACCGGAGACAAGATCAAATCTGAGCTCTATAACCTCGTTTCATGGCTTGGTGGATCGTTTTGGCAAGTCTTGTCTTGTTTAATTTTTCCCCTTATGGGCTTAAGGTAGGAGGTTCTCTGACATCCCCCAAATGTTTTTACGAGTTCTTTTATTAGTTCTAGTACCACATTTGCAAAATCATGTTTTAGAATGTTGATTGTGACTTGTTTAATAATTGAGTTCTTGATCTACCCTGACATGTTAATCTTGCACACTTGCAGGCAAAGCATCTTGAGTTTAAAAAGTATATGCTTGTCCCTTTAATCTAAATAACTGTTACTTAGCGTTTTACACATCTTATAAAAAATATGGAATAGAGGATGAAAGTTGTATCTTTTCATGAATGGAATAGGCACCAAAAGTTGTATCTGTTCGTGAATGGAATAGGCACCAAAACACTAAAGATGTGCTTATATGTTCGCAGTGCTCTTTTTGCCAACACATCATGATTCCCAGGTTAATCGTATATTTGTGCTTCGTTATTTGCTCCAGACAATTGTATTACCCATTATTGGCACCTGAAACTAAAAGTATTTTGTTTTCTGAATTGTTTATGGGATTCATTAGTGCCTCTCTTATCTGATGGCTATCTGCATTTCAGTTCACTGTATCAAAGTTTGAAGTGCACCATGGCCCTGTTTAGTTCCACGAAAAAAACACTATGCGAAAAAAAGATTCTCCGTCACATCAAACTTGTGATACATGCATGAAGTACTAAATGTAGATGAAATCAAAAACTAATTGTACAGTTTTGTTGTACTTGACGAGACGAACGTTTTGAACCTAATTAGTCAACAGTTGGACACTATTTGCCAAATAAAGCCAAAACGTGCTACAGTACTTTTTTTACAGCATTTTTACCATCTAAACACACCTGATCCTTCGTTCAGTACATGGAGTCAGAGACTCAGAGTTGTTCTAGGCCTGTGAAATCTGACGGGTACATGTTCGAAGCCTCTTGCTGGCATCCGGAATGGACTCTGCCATCTATCTTGATTAATCAAGATTCTCTTCTACTGCTTGTGTAGAGCTTGGAACCGTCTATCTTGATTAGTCATGGTTCTCTGCTTGTGTAGAACTTGGAACCCCATACCTGAATACCTGATTAAACCTGTTACCGATTAACCTTGTTACTGCTAACCTGATGGGGCCTGTGCTATCTATCTCCAAGTCCCAAGAGTCTTCATTGTAGGTGAAACTGAACTGTCAAGAATGCAATTGAATAACGGAAAGTATCTTTCATCCATTTTCTTTAGTAGTAGTAGAATCAATTATTGCAACACTTGCAGATATGGCTGAACTATTTATTAGATGATGCCGTGATGACGTAACATTTCATGATTTGAAGCTGGTCATGTACGAAAGTGGACCGCCTTAGTCTTATCCAGGAAGTAATTTAACCTTCAAAGCATCCATTTGAAAAAAAAACATCCATGGTAACATGGGAGGCAAGACTGATCTGTGATCACACTATGATTCTTGTTTGGTGGATTAGCTCGGCAAGATTTGTGGATTCTATTGTCTTCCATCATGGAGCCAGTAGGAGTTTGCTCCACGTCTCCCAAATTTATTTTTGTTCTGGAAACGATGATCGCGTTCTTTGATAAGCTTTTCCATGTTACTGTTGCACACTTGGAGAAGTCATCTCGTGAGTCAACACAACATTTGGATCTCTTTATCCTTTACACTAACATATATAGGCCGTGTTTAGTTCCCCCGATTTGGGGGCGGCGGAATGCACTGTAGCTGTAGCATTTTGTTTTTATTTGGTAAAAATTATCCAAAGATTGATTAATTAGGCTCAAAACGTTCGTCTCGTAAAGTACAATAAAACTGTACAATTAGTTTTTTATTTCATCTACATTTAGTACTTCATGCATATGCCGGCATTTTGATGTGATGGGGAATCTTCTTTTTGCATAGTGAAATTTGAGGAGATATTTAGGATCTAAACAAGGCCATACTTACATACACTCCTAAACTACGGTACCGAAGCTCTATGAAGGCAGGCAGCTACCTCCTGCCAACCAGAACACAGAAGCACGCCGTTCCGGCGGCGGGAATCAGGATGCCGAGGTGTCCATGGACGCGGCGACTAGGAGACGCAACGGAGCGAGTGCAGGGACGCCGAGGTGTCCATGGACGCGGCGTCATACATGCAGCGGCTCTCCGTTGTCTCGATGCCGTAGTCCATCAGCGGGCGGCGCTCCAGCTCGTCGTCGTGCTCGCGCACGTAGTCCGGGACCTCCAGTTGCCCCTTGTCTATGTGTGCCCAGACGTACTCGAGCCGGCTCATGTATCGCAGCTTCTCATACAACCTGCAAGACACCCGAACCCCGTAAAATTTTCTGCTCCGCGGGCATGCCAAATGAAAACAGCACCTGACCACCGGACCAGGGATTGTTTGGTATCGTACCCTGAGCTGAAGAGGAAGCGTCCGAAGGTGGCGAAGAAGAGCCTGGACTGGAGGGCCGGGTGCACGAAGTAGACGGCGCGCAGCCGCTCCTTGGCCGCGGCCGGCAGCGACTCGTACGCGCCGCGGATCGCGCCGACGCCGGGGAAGTTGCGGCCGCGGTCCACGCGGGAGTGCATGTACACCACCACGAACTCCCGGTCGCCGATCTCCGGGAGCACGCGCTCCCGCAGGTACGACCGCAGCGCCTCCTCCGCCCGCCCGCCCAGCGCGCGCGCTGCAAATGAGGCAGACAGAAGCGCGCCCGTCCGTCAGTTCCACGGCACGGCGAAGCGCTTGCGATCTGGGCGAAATCTGAATCGCCGGTAGTATAAAGCTTACTGTACCTGGGAAGTAGTTGCCGACGATCCTGACGACGGCACGGCCGTTCCGGTCACGGCCCTGCAGGGTGATCGCCCGGCTGCGCTCCAGCAGCAGCGCCGGCTCGCCAGTCGCGTCCTTCTCAACGGTAACCACCATGGCTATGGCTTGGCTTCGGTTCCGTGGCCACTCGCTCCTTCGAGAGTTTGAGTTTGCGTGCGTGCTCACCGTTCGTATCGGTAAGATTCGCGTGTTTTGAGGTGGTCGCACGGGGGCGCGTTTAAATACTGCCGATCCGGTCCGAGCGGCTCGGCGTGGACTGGGAGTAGGGTCGGCCGGCGCGGCGGGGACCTGGCCACTGGGCCGGCGCGCGGGCATGGGCGAGGGCGGTGGATGCGAGATCCCGCGGAATATGCTGCGGATATTTGGGTTTTGGGGGGCGTGCGTGGAGCGGATTGGATCGGTGCGGGGGAGGCGAGCCACGTCCGTCCGGCGTCCCGCGGATATTTTGGCCTTGTTTAGCCCTCGTTTAGATGACATCAAAATTCCAAGTTTTTTCACTCTCTCCATCACATCAATTTTTAACCGTTTGCATGGAGTATTAAATGTAGGTAAAAAAATAACTAATTATACAGTTTAGTTATAAATCACGAGATGAATCTTTTGAGCCTAGTTGGTCCACGATTGGATAATATTTGTTAAATAAGACGAAAGTGGTACTATTCATCGGGTTGAAATTTTTTCACGATAAAACAAGGGCTTAGACGCTAAATTTTTTTTTCCAAATTTCACTATGTAAAAAGAAGATTTTCCATTACATCAAAATGCTGATACATGCATGGAGTACTAAATATAGATGAAATTAAAAATTAATTACACAGTTTAGTTGTACTTTGCGAGACGAATTTTTTGAATCTAATTAGTCAATGTTTGGATAAAAATTTACAAATACAAACGAAATACTGCAGTGGGAAATCTTTTACTATGCAGCGAATCGGGCTTTCCCGATTCACCGTTCACTACTGTAGCAATTTTGTTTTTATTTGGTAATAATTGTCCAGACATTAATTAATTAGGCTTAAAATATTTGTCTCGCAAAGTACAACAAAACTGTACAATTAGTTTTTAATTTTATCTACATTTAGTACTCCATATATGTGCTGGTATTTTGATGTGATGGAAAATCTTCTTTTTACACCGTAGAATTTGGGGGTGAATTTGAAAAACTAAACAGGGCTTGTTTTTGTCTCGCGCGATGGATTAGATGGAGGCGGGAGTCAGTGAGGTCAGGAAACCGGGGACGTTCTTGCGTGTGTAGACAAGTCGGTCGGGTCGACGCAGAGTACTTGTTTCTGTGGGCGGCAGCTTGCAGGCGATCCGGGCCGACGGGATGAGCTGCGTGGGCCGCGTGGCCTTATCGCTTGCGCTGGACGGCTGGAGCCTGGAGCAGGACGATCTGCTGCTACTGTGGTCTGCGGATCGCTGTCTCAGTGTCCTGCCTCATTTTTTAGACGACTTCCGTTGCAACGGAACGATTATTATTCATGTATTAGCGGTGATACATTCATATGACAAAAAAAATAATCTTATAGCCATTTATATGATGCAACAAATTGGAAGTCAACTATTCTAACAAATTAGTCGGATTGTGATTCCAATATGTAAGGGCTACATAGGTGCTGTTTCGTAAGAGGTCTCATGTAGTATCATATAATATTAAGATGACTTAATAGATAATACGTACAACAGTTGTCTTTTAAGTTATCCTTATTAATTTATGTATAGATTAAAAATAAAGTTGCAAGTTCCATGACAATTGACAACAACTCATACTATAGTCTGTCTTATATATACTCCTAAATTTTAGCCCATAAGACGGTTGTTTCGTGAAACAACGACCACTTTCTTCCTCATCTCTCTTTTTCCTTCACATCGTCAAAAATACTACGTCACATGTATAAAACCGAGCATGAGATCGCTGACGTATAGCAATGTCCTTGTTCTAAAGCACATATCAGTATATCACGACCTTGTCCTATCGTCCACACGTGATCTAATTATTTTCAAGGATGGTCAGGAAAATATGTCCACTAGCGTGAAGCAATTGCTAGTTTAAACTCTAGAGTGCATTTGATGTGTTTTTTATATATATTTTTCATCCGGCTCCAAGGCCGTATACGGATTTCGATTCCACTGTTCTATGTATTCATGAAAAGCTATTTCCATTACCACCAGTTCTATGTCAAAATTTCTTCAGTCAACATAAAATCACAAAAAGCAGGCGTGCATAATTTATCAGGGTACTATGTTGTCTTCTGGGTCATGTATCATGTCAGAGTCCATTAGAGACGCGTCGATGGGTCATTGGCTATCCTTTAGGCTATATATTCAGTAGTTGTTGCCCAAAATAGGGTTTTAGTTTTGCTTATATTAGTCTATCTTCGAACAATTTTGTCGTATATCGATTTGTGAAACTCCAACTCGTAGTCTTATCATACATCACTATTATTTCATATTGCATTTTCCTTGTCCTTACTTGTGTTATTCGATTCGCAAGCACGGATTAGTCTTTGTGGTGAGGTTAACTAGACAGTGCACGATTGATAGCTAGGCAAGACATGGTGCCGCCTGCTACGGTTGCGGGGTTTATATCTTGTGATCAGAACTCAGATCGTGTGTATGTTTGCAAGTTGATAGTTACCTCGACCTGATGGAAGATCGTGCGCTCTCATACCCATCACGTGGTAATCATAACTTTAGGTGGTACAATTAGATTCACATCTTACACCTAGTATAGTTTTGTTCATCTTTGTCCCACAGTCCATGGAGAACCACACAAAAAAAATTCCCCGTCCTAATACCCACGCAATAGCCTTTGCACAAGTTTGTTTCAAAGTCTGGAGTTCTGAGTTTATGTCCTCGGTCAACTCTGTTTGCTGGTTTAGTTTGTTTCTCAGTCTAATTCATGTTGATTGTTCCGCTACATCCCTACAGCCTAAAGTAATATGTCCCCGCGCCGCCATCCTCGCACCCTTTTGTGCCCACATAAACCCCGATCTGAAAGTTCTTTAAAATAACCATAACTTTTATGTATAGTTTTGAAACTGAACAACTTTTAAATTTTCAGAAAACAATAGAAATTGTTTTTCCAGACTGAAATTTTTGGCACTCTTTTCAAAGGACATACTTCATTTTCTATGCATGCCACATCTTTTATCCAATTGGGCTCCAAAGTTTTTATGGTTGGTTCTTCTGTCACCTAGGGCTGTCTCAAAAAATTTGAGGCCCCGATGCAAAATGAAAAAAATAAGGTCCTAAAATTATATCAATATTTTTTCTCTGCCATACCTAGACATATATCAAATTTCAAATAGGATAAAAATAGGCTTCGCAAGATACTCAATAATACAACCTGTTGCTGGTTGTATGGATCGTTACAACTCATCTCTCATTTCGCTCATATAGTAATTAGGTCTTCATCATTATTAATACATTACATGCTCAATTTGTCTCCTTCTCATTCTTGCTGGCTATAAAATTATAGCACGTTTCTTCTCTCTCCTTTACCTCAGTACTTGCTTTTATTATACTCCCTCCATCCCAAATTATAAGACGTTTGACTTTTTTGACACCAAGTTTGACCACTCGTCTTATTCAAAAATTTGTGCAAAATATCAATTCTTTTATCGTGGCTTGGTATATTAATAAAAGTTCCTCAAGAATGACTTAAATTTGACTATGTTTGCACAAATTTTTTGAATAAGACGAATGGTCAAACTTGGGATCAAAAAAGTCAAACGTCTTATAATTTGGGATGGAGGGAGTACTTGCTCTAATATGAGAACGGCGAAACCAATACGGCAGACAACGTCAATGTCCATTGATTCATGAGTTTGTTGCAATGGTCTATTGGGCCTAAGGCCTATTTAATATCTGTACACTTCGCCTTTGGTTTTGGGCTGGCCACGGAGTGCTGCTGCTTTGAGGCCCTTGATTTTTTTGGAGGCCCTTATGCTGTCGTCCAGGTGGCCCCCTGCTGATCGACGGGCTGTGCACTCCCTTGGGAGGAGATTTTTTTTAAAAAAAACTCACTTGGGAGGAAAATATGAAAAAAAATCCAAAAAAAAGTTTGTAAAAAAACGATGAAAGTAGTGAAAAAAAGAAGAAAAAACCCCGAAAATGAACACATAACACCTGGAGAGTTGTGTTGTCTTTCATATAGTTGTTCCATCTTTTTTTCCTTCCCGCTGTCTTCATACTTATTTCATCTCTTGTTGTCACAAACAACTAGAACAAGTGCTTTGGACATTTAATTTGTTGAGTAATGCTATTTATTACTGACTTGTGTGCTATATAGATAACATAGTAGATTTTTGGCATCCCAAGCTCTAGATACATACTTTTGATCAGTACAACAATGACCCTTGCAATCTCGGTGCTACACCCCGACAGGTACTAGCCACCGGTTTTGCCCACACAGGTATCTATTGTTTTGCTTAAGTAAGAACACTTGCAAGAGCTCAATAAGACATGCGAGAGTGTGTGTCCACCGTCACATAGTAGTTGATAGGGTTAACCTTCTGGGTTTTCTTATGTCCTATTACTAACAAAATGCCAAACAACGAGCATGCATGTTCTTAAAGAGTGACATGTAGGGCTACATGAACCAAATGCTTAAGTTGATCAAGGAGGAAAACAACAAGCAAAGCACATTGTCTTGTTGCATCACACGATTGAGGCCCTTGATTCTACACCAAAACCGTTCAGACCTGGGGCTGAGTCCTTCATCCCTATGATGGTGGCTTCATGAACATGAACAATTTGAACGTAGATCATCGATCATCGCCACACTTTTAAAACGGTTGAGCTCCGTGGGCGTCATGCCTGCAAAGCCGTAATGATATCCTCCTCCTGCCGTGATTGTGCATTTTAGTATTGGAACTGAGGCCTTGTTTAAATGACATCAAAATTCCAAGTTTTTTCACTCTCTCTCCATCACATCAATTTTTAGCCGCTTGCATGGAGTATTAAATGTAGGTAAAAAAATAACTAATTACATAGTTTAGTTGGAAATCACGAGATGAATCTTTTGAGCCTAGTTGGTCTACGATTGGACAATATTTATCAAATAAGACGAAAGTGGTATTATTCATCGGTTTGAAATTTTTTTTAATCTAAACAACGCCTGACACACCTCCCCGTAAATATAAAACAGTTCATGGCCATCACGTACGTACGCTGCCGCACTCAAACCTGATGATACGGCCGCATCATGTAGCACTAGTACTCCGGTTCCGGTCAAAGCGGCACAAGCGTGAATGAATGCGGTACGCAGACGAGCAGCCGCAATGATACGCCGGCAGTGGCCGCTGCGGCACGCGCCAGTACTGGGCGTGCATGCAGCGGCCTCGGCAGACGGCAGGGCAAGCGGCAACCGCTCTCGCTCCTCCGCCGCGCAGCATCGGCATGCAGCTGCCCATGATTAGACGACCGGGCATGCATGCCAGCAGCACCGGTGGCCCTCGAACCTCGCGGCCTCGCACCGAGGGCTGGCCGGCAGAGAAGAACGGAGAGCGGCCGCTGGGATCAATGCGACGTGATGGGCTAACATCGCCTAGTCGCTACTCGTGGAAATGATATTTTTGGGCTTGTTTAGATTGCAAAAAAAAATGAACCCGATGAATAGTACCACTTTCGTCTTATTTGACAAATATTATCCAATCGTGGACCAACTAGACTCAAAAAATTCATCTCGTGATTTCCAACTAAACTGTATAATTAATTATTTTTTTTACCTACATTTAATACTCCATGCAAACGGTTAAAAATTGATGTGATGGAGAGAGAGTGAAAAAATTTAGAATTTGGATGGCATCTAAACAAGCCCTTTCTTGCAGCGGAGGAGATGAGCCAGATGGCAGTGGCAGATCAGATGATGCCGCTTTCCCTTTTGATGGCGTTGTTTAGTTCCCAACTTCTTTCCAAAATTCCACTATAAAAAAGAAGATTCCCATCACATCAAAATATCGGCACATACATAGAGTACTAAACGTAGATGAAATTAAAAACTAATTGTACAGTTTTATTGTACTTTGCGAGACAAATATTTTAAGCCTAATTAGTCAAAGTTTAGACAATTTTTACCAAATGCAAACGAATTGCTACAGTGCGCATTTAATGCGCACGGTAGCGATTCGGGTGTGCCAATTCGGCATCTAAACAAGGGCGATGGCTTTCATTACTGCTGTTACCTTTGGGAGCTCACGGCATGCAGTAGCCCGTATAGTAAGTATGTACAGTGAGCCAGTGCAAGTCATCACTTCAGTCGCTACGCTACCTGTTCTTTTTCTTAGTGCAATCACAATACTCCTTTCTAGTAGCTGATTGGTTGGATGCTCATGTTTTCTTCTGTATTTCGCGTATGCTGTGCAGCAACAAAAGGCAGGTCGAGGACTAGGACCACGCATGCATGAATTATGATTGAGGTTGGGGATTTGCTAGCTGGACTAGGACCACGCAATCTACCACTAATAGCCCTGCGCACGGCAGGAGAAGAGATGAACTTTTTGGCCTCTTCCACGGTGTATAAAGCTAGCACAAATCTGTTATAGCCCTCGTTTAGTTTCCAACTTCTCTCCAAAATTCCACTATGCAAAAAGAAAATTCTCCGTCACATCAAAATATCGGCATATATATGAAGTACTAAATATAGATGAAATTAAAAACTAATTATACAGTTTTGTTGTACTTTGCGAGCCGAACATTTTGAGCCTAATTAGTCAAAGTTTGGATAATTTTTACCAAATAAAAACAAAGTTGCTACAGTGCGATTTGACATTCACTATTCCCAAGTTGGGCCTCCCAACTCGGGATCTAAACACGGGCATAGTTTTGAGAACGTTGCTTCCTCCCGAGAAATAGATAGAGGCCGTGTTTAGTTGCGCCAAATCGGCAGGGGCAAAATCTGTACAGTAAAAGATTCTATACTATAGCATTTCGTTTGTATTTGTGAATTTTTGTCCAAACATTGACTAATTAGGCTCAAAAGATCCGTCTCGCAAAGTACAACTAAATTGTGCAATTAGTTTTTGATTTCCTCTACATTTTGTACTCCATGCATGTGTCGGTATTTTGATGTGATGGAGAATCTTCTTTTTACATAGTAGAATTCGAGAGAAAATTTGGCATCTAAACAAGGCCAGATAGTGCACCAATGTTGCTTCACTTGGGTTCAAACCTGTACTTCAAGAATGACAGGCATTAAACTCTGTGCAATGTGTGGCCAAAATGGTTACCGTGCGACGTGTTACTCCTTACAGTAGTCCTGATCTCCTGATCGACATCGTCTGGCGTCAAAATGGTGGGGGTGGAGAGCCCATGATAGGTTGGTGAGACAGATCTGGAGTGATTCAATGCAGATTTCAGCACGCGTGCCTCGCGTCGGTGCTCGCGTGTTTTGGTCGTGGGCGAAAAGTCCAGGTCACATCAGATGTTTCGACCGAGTGTTCGATTATTAATAAAAAAACTAGTTACATAAGTCGTCTGAAAACCACGAGATAAAATTATTAAGCCTAATTAATCTGTCATTAGCATATGTGGGTTACTGTAGTAATTATGACTAATTATAGACTAATTAGACTTAAAAGATTCGTCTCGCGGTTTTTAGACAAACTGTGTGATTGGTTTTTCCTATTTACATTTAATACTCCATGCATGTGTCTGAACATTGACGAGATGAAAAATTTTTAGGCCAGAACTAATCAGGGCCATCTGGCTGGATCAGATTTCAGCAGCAGCCAGCACCCAGCAGGATCCGATGGATGGTGCCTACTGCCTGCCGCCTACTGTACCAGGTAGCTGCACTGTAGTAATTATGACTAATTATAGATTAATTAGGTTTAAAAGATTCGTCTCGTGGTTTTTAGACAAACTGTGTGATTGGTTTTTCCTATTTACATTTAATACTCCCTGCATGTATCTGGACATTGACGAGATGAAAAATTTTTAGGCCAGAACTAATCAGGGCCATCTGGCTGGATCAGATTTCAGCAGCAGCCAGCACCCAGCAGGATCCGATGGATGGTGCCTACTGCCTGCCGCCTACTGTACCAGGTAGCTGCACTGCACAGTGCAGGCAGACAAGGCGGGGTGAAAGCGCATGGAATTTATGATGATCCATCCATCGATTTGGAGGTGGGGCTGGGATGCATCATCAGTGCCGCGGCTGCCGGCTGGTGCGCCCACCCGCGCCCCACACACTCCTGGCATGGTGCTGCTTCCTCTAGTCCTCTTACTCGGTCGCCGCACCATCTCTCTCTCTTCTTGCTCGTCATCGAGGCGGCGAAGTGCATCCACTGTTGCATCGGCCGGTATCCTAAGAAGCGGCCATGATGCAGTTCTACTGTCGCCGCAAATGCTTTGGACGACGATGGATCCGAACAGGAGATGCTTGCTTTTCGGTACCATTACTACCACACAACATCGTTTCTGGATGCAAAAACGTGCAGCATTCATCGGAGTCAAATTTACTGATTGCTGCTCTGGTCAACTAACTCCACCGTCCAAAAATAGACCCAATTCTAAAATAGTGCTCGCTCAAACTATCTAAATTCAACTAAAATTATATAAAAAACATTAATGCTCATTATTGAATCAATACAATTCAATTTATCGTGAAATGTGTTTTTATAACATACCTGCTTGTAATCTTAGGTCTGTTTGGAATGGAGGATTTTCAAAGGAAAAATAAAGGACTGAATTCTATAGGAAAGTTTTCTCAACTTGTTGTTTGGAACAAAGAAACCAACGTTCCTTTCCAAAGGAAAGGCTAACCTTGCTTCACAAAACATAGGGAAAAAAGCGTCCAAGGAAACCTAAAGGAAAATTTCTACAATGTTTTCTCAAAGTTCTCAAGCATGGAACCTTGCTTCTTTGGGCACATGTAACTTTTCTGTTTTCCTTCAATCCAAACACCCCAAAATTTCTATTCCTCTGTTTTCAAATCCTGTAGTTTTCCACTTTTCGCTCTATTCTATTCGTGCGTTTTCTCCATTCCTTTGTATTGTATTCCTACATTCCAAACAGACCCTTGAAAATCGATATTTTTCTCGTAAATTCAGTCAAACTTATGTGACTAAACCGAGAAGGGGGAAATTGCTACGATATACTGGAAATGATGTTGTGTTTCCAATGGACACGCGGTTAGTGATAAATTTATAGGAAGGCATCACGCCCTTAAATCGTTTCTGAATCGGGAGGGGAGAGAAGAATTCCGAAATGACATCTGGTGTCCCTGTGCCTTTGCTTGGCCTCACTCGACGACGTCACCTCAGGCCGCCATGTGCCCATACGCTGCCTCTAGCCGCCCTTGCCCTTTTGGTACTGCTTCGCGAGCCTACGCTTGCTTGGTGCATGCGCGCCGCCATAGATCATACTCTGTAGAAATTGTCTAATAAAAAAATAATACTTAGTGTGTTGAAAGTTGAAATTGGGATTTTTGAAACGAAGAGAGGTTGTGAGGCCAGTTTCATTGGAAGTTTATCATAGTTTTATCTACATTAATAGGTTGCTTTTTACGCATTTTGATGACATGGCAGCCTTTTTAAGAAAAGAGAAGAAGTGAGTTTCATAGTGATGATACTCTCTTAATAACTCGGTTTGTAACTCTAAATGAGTCATAAAATTAAATGTCTAAAACAAAAGAAAGAGACTATACATTGAAAATGATTGTTTCATCCATGATTCGTTGCACTCTATATTCTTAGTGATGAAACTTCCCACTGAAAATAACCTAATCATACGTGGCACTTGGCATTATCCTTTGTTTAATGTGTGGAGGCCACTTGGACACATCTAAAATCCCTACGAGCCTAGAGATGCCTTTGAATCGGTTAAGATTAATTTTCAGCTACCTTAATGAGTAGTTTCCATAATATTAATTAGGGTGCCAAGTAAGCAAACTAAGAACCAAGACATAAAAAATTGAGATAGGTTGATGGTAGGAGAGGAAAAATAGATGATTGGATAAAAGTTTAATTTGAAGAAACCATTAATTGTGAATATAGTTTTCGTGTGTAGTGTTGGAAGCTCTAGTTTGGTTTTGGTGAATTGATGAAACCCTTGTGCTAACCCATTGCTCTAAGTGAATATGAGATAGGGGAGCACATTCCAAGTGGTGGAGCAAATGATGAAGGTCATGATGATGGTGGAGGCCATGGTGATGATGAAGTGCTCGGTCTTGGAAAAGAAGAAAGAAAAACAAAATGGGTTGAAGGCAAAAGTGATATCCATAGGGTCATTTTGTTTTGGTGATCAAGACACCTAGTGGGTGTGATCACATTTAGGATAGATAGCCGTACAATTAAGAGGGGTGAAACTCGTCGTGAAATACGGTTATCAAAGTGCCACTAGATGTTCTAACTCATTGCATATGCATTTAGATTCTACTGAGTGCTAAAACCCTTGAAAATATTTATGAAAATATGCTAACACATGTGCACAAGGTGATACACTTGGTGGTTAATACATTTGAGAAAGGGTGACGAAGTTTGAGAAGTGTAGGAGCTGTCCCGAGGTGACCGGACGATGCTCTAGAAGCGACCGGACTTAGCCAGGAGTGTCTGATCAATTATAGCCGTGAAGGTGAAGTCTCGGTTGTTGAACGGACGATGGCGCAAGGAGCTGATCCGACGCGACGGTTGTGCGTCCGATCGTGGTGACGTACGCTGACGTGGTGAAAGGTCCTTATTTGGTTTTGGTAATTAAGTGACAACCTAGGTGGACTAATTGTATTTATGTGAGATACATAGGTGATTAGTCCACATGTACATGTGTGTGAGCAATATATGCCATGACGGTGAAGATGGCTTGAACTTGTTGTAAGGCTCACACATGTGATGAAGGAGCTCATTGCACATGAGACATGACATTGAGTCTTGTGATCAAGGTGGAGAAGATCAAGACATGACTTGGCTCAACGGACCGGTTGCAAGTGTGAAGGACAAGTTGAGTGATGACTTGGCGCCGATAGACTGAAGCAACGGTGAAGAGCAAGTGAAGTCAAGATCGATGAACCAATACGGTCACATGATGATATGAAGTGGATCATATCATTCGTGATTGGTTGGTACATGTGCATCAACATTGGAGGAGATGGAATGGAATGCGCGAGGCAAAGGTATAACCTAGGGCATTTCATTTCACCAGTCATAGGTGTATAGAGAAGTTGATGACTGGGTTTAGAATAGATGGTCGTACAATCAAGAGGGGCAAACTTGTTTGCATATCGGTCATCTAGTGCCACTCGAGTGATCTAATTTTGCATAATTGCTAGGATCGAGTGGCGTGGAAAGTTAAGTGGTTGGCTCCTTAAAAATCTTTGTGGAAAGCCAACACACTTGCACATGTTGGTGTATACTTGGTGGTGTTGGCACATTTGCAAAGGAGAAGAAGTTGGAGTTAAAACAGATCAACTCGGCGAAGAAACAGAGGTGAAAAGAGGTCAATAGAAGTGACCGAACGCTGGCCTCGGAGGGACCTGCGTGTCCGGTCATATGTTCCAGAGAAGGCGCGGTCTCGGTCAAGTGACCGAACACTGGCGCGAAGAGGTGACCTGACGCGCTAGAGCCACGTCCGGTCATCGATGACGTATGTTGACATGGTGGTGCGAGGAGCGAATGTGACATGTGGCAGCAGGAGAGTGATCGGACGCTAGCCTACGTCCAGTCAGGTTTGATCTGATGCGTCTGGTCACAAAATAGAGGCTTAGGGAGCTCTCGGGAAACAACCAGACGCTGGCTCATGGTGAGTCAGGTTGCTTTGTCGGCACGTTAGGTCACGGACTTGGTGCCTCGGGCGCGCGCGTGAGCAGACGTGGCTCTGGTGCGTCCGATCGTCACTATGCATTCGATCACGTCGTGACCGTTGGGCATTGTCAGTGACCGTTGGTGATTGACGAACGAGGTTGAATCGCGCGAACACGTGTCGGTGGATGCTTGATCGGACGCAGGGCCCGGCGCGTCTGGTCATTATGACCGGCGCGTTTGGTCGTGTCGAAAAACGCCCAGTGAAGGGGTAATGGCTATTTTAGCCCTTGGGGCTATAAATAGAAGTGTTGGCCGAACTTTGGCCGATAGCTGAGCACCCATGAGCCTTGGTGGCTTATGTAGGTGTGCTTAGGAGCCCCATAACTCACTCTTGCTTGATAGTGTTCATCTGATTGAGTGAGCGAGCGATTCTAGTGTGATTGCATCGTGAGGTTGCATTGAATGGCACTATGTGATCGTGTTGCAAGCCGGTGGTGCTTGCTACTCTTTGAGGTTGCCACCTCCAAGATGGCTTGGTGGCTTGTGACTCCGTTGAAGCACGTGAGAAGGTTGTGCGGTGGTCCGGAGGAGGATTTGTGAGGGGGATTGTGCTCACCCCACGGGGATCACGAACAACAACTCAAGTTGAGTGTGTTATTGAGCTACCCTCACTTTTAGGGTAGGTTCTTGTGGTGCCCGACGTGCGAGCTTGGCGGGTGATGCCAATTAGCCGCCGAACCTCCAAGTGAGCGGTCGACACAATAGGAACGTAGCTTGGTGGTAAAAGGTCCTAATGGCTAGATGGCGGGTGAATAGCGTGTAAAAATTTCTACAACAACACTAAGCAAAGTGGTTAGACAAATATGAGGTGAAGCAAATATTGCGTTAACCTACTAAAAATGCAAGCCACCTACTACAATTATAGTTTCTATAATCTCTATGCACACAATGACTATGTCACTACACTAAGTTAGTGAGCTCTCAAAGATTAACTAAAGAGCCTCACTAACCAAATTAGACTGACACTTGCTTGCCCTCAAAACTAGCTACACTAAAGGGCCAAGCTACATTAGGAAAGTAAATACATGAGAGGGAAAGAAGGTTATACCACCATGTAGAGGAATGAACCAATCACCAATGTAGCCAATCAATCAATCAATCACAAGATAACAATGAAATCCTCGGACAATGTGACACAAGATTTTTTACCAAGGTTCACTTGCTTGCTGGCAAGCTAGTCCTCGTTGTGGCAATTCACTCACTTGGAGGTTCACGCGCTAATTGGCATCACACGCCAAACCCTCAATAGGGTGCCGCATAACCAACACAAGATTAGGATCACACAAGCCACGAGCAATCCACTAGAGTACCTTTTGGCTCTCCACTGGGGAAAGGTCAAGAACCCCTCACAATCACCACGATCAGAGCCAGAGACAAGCACCTTCCTTCGCTCAATGACCCTTGCTGCACCAAGCCATCTAGGTGGCAGCAACCACCAAGAGTAACAAGTCAAACCCGCAACGAAACACGAACACCAAGTGCCTCTAGATGCAATCACTCAATTAATGCACTTGTATTCACTCCCAATCTCATAAAGATAATGATCAATGATGGAGATGAGTGGAAAGGCTTTGACTAAGCTCACAAGGTTGCTATGTCAATGCAAATTGGCTAAGAGAGTGAGTTTGAGCCGGCCAAGGGGCTATAACACCCTCGGTGTTACTGCGTAAAACAACTCACTAAATCATTCATAAGCATCATGTTGATGTGTTATTGCATGTGATCAAATGTGAAGATAAAATCTTGTAACCCAAAATAATCAATAAAATGTAAATTGAAAATAGTCCAAAGTTGCACTTTATATCAAGGTTGAAAACTAAATTTCCATGAACAAAAATGCTATAGAACATACATATGACACCTTAACAAAGTTTGAAGTATGAACCTTGTAGGTGACAATGCAACTTTTGTCGTAGCAAAATAATATGGCTAGCTGGTATTTTTATTGGTCTGGAAATTGAACTTGGAAATAACTTTAGCTCAAAGACTTAGAAAATTTTCAAGTCCAAAAACAGTTCGACAACACCAAGTTCACGAATTTATTCTATGAAATTTAGTTAAGTAGTGATATCATGTTTTAGCTTCTATAGATAGCCCAATGTGCCCTCTTGTGCGTAGTGAAGGTGGTTGGGTTTCAATTTCGATAGATTAGTTTTTACGCGTGCTTTAAATTTCGTGCATGTGTGTAGCTTCGGGTTATCTGGCTCTCGGTGCGTGGTCACAGTGCCCGGTGCGTGCCGTGGCCATGCTTGGTCGTGTCATGCAGGGGGGAAGGGTTGGCCAGGGCCGTCCTCGGCCTGACCGTGGCTAGTTTACAGCCTAGCCATTGCTGGCTACGACCATGTGGGCCGTTGCAGCTCATCCTGTCGCCTCGCTGCCCTATCCCACTCTGCCCTGCTCTACCGGCCAGCCGTGGTCCATGGTGCCGCAGGCCGCCGCTACCCTCACTGCTCCGTTGCCCTATCGTACTGCTATGTCACGGCTGCTACTGGGCCGTCGCCTCGCCATCGCATCAACCTGCACGCATATGGCTGTGCTCACTGTCGCCTTGCCAATTAAGGCACTGCGGCCCGCGGGCCGTGTTGGTCGCAGCCACGCCCCGCCAAACCGAGGTCACGTCGAGCTTTAATTTCTCCCTTTTCCTCCCTGCCACCATGACTGTTGAGCCACAATATCAAATCGGCAGAGAGGAGCCATCTCGCTCCATTGCATCATGCCTTTAGCCTCGCCATCAATCCGCTCTGCTCGCTCAACCCCACCCCGCTTGAAGCCATGACCAGTGGAGCTCCAATTTTTGGAGCTTTGTCCGCCACCGTGCCGTTAACGCCGAGCCACCCATCCCCGACGCCAGCCCTCTTCTGGCCGCCTGCAGTCAAATGGGTTGCACCGTTAGCTTCACCCCAACCCCCTCGGCCTCCTGCGCACCCTGGCCGAGCTCCTGCCGCTACCCAGCCGCCGGTGATGTGGCCGCACCGCCACGGTACGCCGCCGCATTGATCGGGCATGCATGGCTAGCCCTCCTCGGGTCATCTCTAGCCAAGCCATTCCCTCGGCCAGGTACTGGGTAAGCCCCTGATGCTCTCTAGTTAGCTAGTTAGGCCCATAGCCGTCTCAGTGCACCGGAATGCCTACGCCGCCGTCACGGATGGCCGCGCACCATGGCCACTCTATTCGGTGCATCCGGCTGCTCCGTATCACCGCTTAGGGTAGGCGTTAGGGTCGTAGAAGCTGGTCAGCCCACTATATGGGCCTAGGTGGGTCCCGGTTGGTCGGCGTGGCCGACCAGTGCCGCCCGGTGCTGCGCCGACGAGCGCCAGGGATCTCGGCGTTGCAAAGAAGAGTTAGTCCGGGAGCTTTTTTTGCATAAGTGCAGACTGCGAAAATAGGGCGCTTAGTGGTCGTGCGATTCACGGTTAGTGCAGGGGATTTTCTGCAAAACATGCCAGCACGCGTGGGCCTCCCCGTCATGGGCCACCTCGCTGTGGGCCGCGCCCACGTAGGCCGCGCAGTGGTGGCTACGGAGTGAAATCTGTTTTTCTTTTCTTAAGGAATTAGAAATAGCTTTAGATTTTATTTTCTGAGCTAAACTTTGATAATTAATATCAATTCACATAGGTGTCCAAAAATTGTGGAACAAATTTTGTTAGATTCCTAAAAATGTGATCTACCTATTGATGTAATTAGTTTAGGCTTATCTATGATGATGCTGAGATGTATTAAATCAATTGAAAGTGCTTAATATCATTATGATAATATTTGTGGGAATTATTGTGGCAAATTTGTGATAGCTTTAACTCCGAAATTTTTATGGTAGCTTCATGGCATTATTATGTGCTTACTATAAATCTTGTAGCCCTAGAATAGACTATTTACTAGGGTAGCTAAATATCCATTAAAACTTAATATGAATAAACATATAATATTGATATATAAACTTAAGCACTTGTTAGGTGAGTTTAGCACTTGCTTTCTGGAAAGGATAGTTAGCTTAGTATCTTAGTCATTAGAGCTAGCTCAGTAGTTTAGCCTGCTATTGTTGCCTAAATGCTAAATTGTTGTATCATCATTGTATGCATATAGAGAACGAGTTGGTGGAGTTCATGACCATCGGAGAGCAGGAGTACGATGAGGTGATCGAGGAATACGTGGATGAGGCCCAGGAGCTGCCATGGACTGACATCGCTGACACTGTACCTATCCAAGGCATGCTCCGGTGCATAACCCTTATTTTTTATAATCATCGTATATATATATTTGTTGTGCATTTACGTTGCAGGAATTATATGGAAACCACATGCATATATATATATATACATATATATATATACATATATATATACCTATCCGTCTTACTGGTGCAGGTTCGAGTAGTGCTTTACTTAGGTTGAGCGGTAGCGTTGGTAACCTGTCGTTACTCACAATAGGTGGTTATTATTATTATAACTCTCATAATAAAATGATGGAAAGGAAAATGGTGACCAGGCAGGGATAGGGTATGGGTATTGGTGGGTGTAACAGGTTGTGTCCCGCGGCCATGGGACATGGCTTGGTTGCACTGTTTTCCCTGTCCGTGTCAATTGAGAACCGTCCGTTGCTGTGAATGGTAGTCAGGTCACAGATTTATTATCCCGAACACATACTTGCTTATGGAAGCAGAAATGCTCATTACTCTCTTGTCATGGGTTCCAGCTCTTTCTGAACCGACTGATTGGAGGCGAGGATAGGTGAAGGTCTAAGCACCACACTGAGACCAGGTCTCAAGCGTGGGGGGTTGGAGTCCAAGTTTGGATGGAGATCTGGACCCCTTGATAGGAGTGAAATGGGTTGGTCTTGTTTATGCCTGGGGTACAAGCGAGGCGTGTGTTTTTGGGATACCCAGCCGGGCTACATTAATTCATGAATCGCCATTTCTACGTGATGGTACGACTTGGCTTTGGTTCGGCACTGTAGTAACACCTGAAATATGAAAGGTGGTGAAATGAGTCTGATTGCTCAACTCTTGCTGAAAAGTAGTACATGTGCTTATCTGGAATGATTAGTAAAAGAAGTAAAGTGACTACTAATAAAACTTGATTTTAAGGACGAACTATTAGTAATGCTTTTCGCCAAACAAAACAAACCAGCAAGCCATATTGCCTATCATATTTTCTAGTCGGGTAAGTCTTGCGAGTACATTGTGTACTCAGGGTTTATTTACCCTTGTTGCAGGTGCACCTTGAGAAGCTAGCACTTGTGTGGATGATTCTTCTGGTGGGCACAGACAGATCCTTGTATTGCTCTGTTAGATGTTTATTTCATCCTGTAGTTCAACTATCGCACTGTGAACGCTAGTATTGTAATAATTAATTTCTAAGACTCAATGTTGTATAAAATGGATTAAGTATTGTAAGCTCGTACTCATTATTGAATCCTGCATGGAAAATATGGATTGTTTCGAGTTCTCCCGTTGGGTGTGCTCGATGGAACTATTTGACTTAGTTCATTTTCGAGGTACTTAGTGTCTAGTGGAAGACAAGTGCCTCCAAAAGTGTTCTATTTCGGGTGGTTCTGCCACATGGGCTTAAATAGAGGCTCCCACGAAATAGAGTCGTTGGCCCCCTGCACCTCACTATCCATGGGATGACCGGACGCATCGATCAGATGTGATCGGACGCACGCCTCAGCGTCCGGTCATCCGATGTGGTCCACGTGTCACCGAGTTTGAACATCAGTCACTGGATCTCAACAGTGCCTGCTTTACCCCACGCGGTTAGTAGTGACCAGACGCACCGACCCAGTGATCGGACGCACCAACCGAGTGTCAGGTCACCGCAAGACCGCGCGCTACCAACAACCGATCGGACGCGCCGATCGACTCGACCTCCTAGCGTTAGGTCATGTCCAGAGAGCTCTCGGAGCGCCAAAACGATGATCAGACGCATCGAGTGCTCCTCGATCGGACACGCACTAGCGTCAGGTCCTATGACTATTCACTGTTCGAAAGTTTTCAACTCAGCCCGAGCTTGCATCATCATGCGTCACGCGTGATCGGACGTGCCCACTGCACGTCAGATCGCCTCCTTGTGCCAGCGTTCGGTCATGCGACCGAGACCAGGCCTTCACTGCAGAGCATGACTAGACGCGTAGGTCTAGCCGAGGCCTGCGTCCGGTCATTGTTTCATAGTGACAAACACCTCATTTACTTCACCAACTTTGCCACCCTTGCTCAGATGTGCCAACCACCAAGTGTATCACCTTGTGCACGTGTGTTAGCATATTTTCACAAACATTTTCAAGGGTGTTAGCTCTCCACTAGATCCTAATGCATATGCAATGAGTTATAGCATCTAGTGGCACTTTGATAACCATATTTCACGATGAGTTTCACCCCTCTTAATAGTATGGCTATCGGTCCTAAATGTGATCACACAAGCTAAGTGTCTCGATCACCAAACCAAAAAACTCCTATCAAGTTTCATCTTTGCCCTGAGCTTTTTGTTTTTCTCTTTCTTCTTTTCGAAGCCCGAGCACTTGATCACCATGGACATCACCACCATGATCCTTATCCATTTGCTCCACCACTTGAAATATCTACAAACCTATCTCACATACACTTAGAGCCCATAGGTTAGTAGCTAGGGTTTCATCAATTCACCAAAATCAAACTAGAGCTTTCAATCTTGCTCATTTTGGTAATTGATGACAACTCTTTCACAAAGATATGAAATGAAATTCATTTGAATCCATATTGCTTGTCCAAGCATATTTACCATGTGTAAAAGGATATGGACAAGTTTCAAGAACCTGAAATGGTAGCATTAGCTCCTCCTGTATATGTGCTAAGAGTTTGGATTAAAGCTTGCACATATGTTTAGATAGGAAAGTAGAAGTGTTGACGGTAGATAAGTATCATTTTTTAACCATCAACATAGCATAAAAAAACACTAAACAATAATTACCACTTAGATATAGGGGGTTTACTGACATAATTCCATGAGTTTTGGTGAATGTCTATTTCTGCTGGGTGTGAGCTAAAAAGAACCAAGGAAGGCCCACATGTCAGGTTTACATAGAGACAACAAGGCCACACATAACTTTTCTATAATCTAGAAGATACGAGAAGACTCTAGAAACAAATCGGAGGCTAAACGGGCCCGAAGGCTAGGCGGGCGCCCCAAGGGTGGGGGCGGGCGCCGCACCCAGGTGGCCACTCAGGCTCCACCTCCTAGATCATGCCTCCACTGCCTTTGAGGATCAATAATAATAGTAGATCAAGGTCAGTTTGATCCGAGGGCTGTGGTGCTTCCTAGCGGGCTATATAAGCAAGGCCCCTGGCCCCTGGAGGAGGCATCCCTTAAACCCTAATTCATTATTTCCTAGCCAGGATCAGGTGAGAGGTGTCCCATGAAAGGATGACCTCTCTAGGGGATTAGGTCTAGTTTCTTCAATGTAGTAGATTAGTATCTTGGGAGAGAGGGTCGAGTCTGGATCTTGCTCAAAGTTCCAGATCCAGTCATGGAGGCTTGGTAAAGCCTTATATCTTCACTTAAACATTCTGTAAGACTTATACTTATTCTCTTATTTACATGCATATGCTTACTTTGAATATATCTTTCTAGTTGAGTTTATCATTGCTTTTGTGTGCTAGTTTATAGAGCGCTTAGTCTAGGCTTTACTGGTTGGGCTAAGTAGCCGAGCCTCGTGTAAGCGTGGTGTTTACATGATGCTCTGCCTATGAGTACACCCTGTTCCCTGGTTGTATGATAGTTACGGGAGATGACAGCCCCGTCCATATCAAATCGAGCAGGTTCTTAAATTGTAGGACCGTAGTCACGTCAGTAGAGGTATCCTTTGTGGTACTTTCTCCTGTCTAGTGGCGTCCCGAAGTGCACAAGAGTATGGTAAGTCTTAGCATAGTTGGGTATACCTTTACCATGTGATAAGATTATCATAGGAATCTACCTCACTCGTTGACCTCCCAAGTTAATTAGTTGTGTATCTTTAGTGACCTATCCCATGTGTGTCATATTGCATAAATCCTATCATTCATGTATCATTTACCCCTGCTATAGTCTAGTAGGTTTACTAAGTTAGTAGATACATAATGGTAAATTATCGGATTCTTTAACCCTTGCTTCCCCGTGGTAAAATATAAATAACGATACCTAGAATACTCCCGGTAAAATGCTACAATGGTATATTCTGTGCGCTTGCAGAATCCTTCATATTTTAGTTGCACTTAATTTATACCAACAAGCATTTTTGGTGCTATTGCCGGGGAAGCAATTGGCGTAAAGATTTTGGTAATGATCTTGATGTCTACGAAGTTAGTGTATCACTAGCTTTAATAGGATTACCCTTGTTCTGTTGAGTGTGGAATAGACAGGACAAAAGATGTTGTTTCGACCTTCCGACAAGCTTCCACAAGACATTGAAAATCCTAGGGTGCCTCAACATTCAACATTCAATAACACTAGAATTCTGCCATCTCACAGGTTTGTGTATACACATATATTATTTTAACCATGTGTAGATTGGAGAAAAGGTCATCATTACAAGAACTCAACTCACATCTCAAGTGACAAAATTAGAAGCTGCACCACTCACAACCATCTTGTGAGTCATGGCAAGTATGGTCAATAAAGGTGAGATACTGTTGCTCATGGACTTTAAAATTAATGGGTAGTTATCTTTTTAATTGTTGCATCTCACTGCATGTTTACTTTCTATAATCTATGCATCCACTCCATTTAGTTTATGTTTTCTCATATCAAATCTACTACATGTTTAGTTTCTTGCATACATCCATGTTGCCTGCATCTTTATAAAAAAATCCTCACCATGATCACACTCTTTCATCTCTAATTGAGTGAATCTCTATAATGCTTTCATGCTACCTTTATTTACCATAGTATGCTTTGGTTTGGAAGTAATGTTGACATGCTTCCAAAGGCTTTTTAAATTAAGCATGGTGCTTAGGTTAAATAGCCTTCCCTAACCCATTAAGACATGGAGTCTAGTTTGGTTATTGAACTAAAAATTGCTAGTGTAGACAATGGTTATTTTGTCGGACTAACCCCTGTAGAATACTCACAAATCCAATTTGGGTAAGTCAAGAGATGAACTCACATCAGAGATGAAGCAAGGCATATGATGAACTCCAACAACTTGGCACAAAAGACACAGCTCATTCATCGTCCAAGGAAGAATTAATCTATGATGTGCCTGTTCATGATTTGTCATGAACCTGCCGAACCACCACTTCAGTGATAGAACAAAGGAGAGAAGAGTGCCACGAGAAGGATCAACATCTTGAACTCACTCAAAAGAAGTGGATGAACAAGGAGACAAGCTATGAGCAACCTTGAAGACATCATAGCATTGAGCCCAAAACTCAAGCTAGGATGCCGATGAGGAGCAGGGCATAACTCACCTCATTTTAGCCAACCAAAGACCTGCTCTCATTGTTCTTGAAGACACCATCTTGCACGTCGGCGGCAAGGACAAGGATGACATGATAGCATGCATCCTTGTGTCAACCAATCACCAATCAAGGGTTGACTACCGACCAAGCCTTGAAAGACCATGACTATGGTTGCAAGATGATGTTTCTAAGCCATTGGAGATGAATCCTGCATACAAATATTAAGGAAACTCCTTCCTTGATCATCAAGATAGATGGTGTATCATTAACTAAACAACTCTTCACCATGCCGCTAGAAGACAAAAACCATCAAGGAAGAACTCGAGTCTACATCTCTAATGAACATCAATTCGTCAACCAAGACTCAACAGAAATCAAGAATGGTTGACGAAAGAAGATCATGCAACTGTCTGTATCCTCATCTCCTAGATTGGACAATCCAAAGAAAAGCAGAATGCAGAGGAGAGATCTTTGCTCAACGGACCTAAAATCAAGAGCCCTCTCCGACAGATTTAAGAACAGAGGATGAACAGTGTCTAAGGACATGGAGTTACAACACACTCTAAAGGATGATTCAACACTCACACTTGGCTTCAAGTGACAAGCGACAGCAAGGCTCAAGCTTGGGGAGGAAGGTTGCTGACTCCTCTAATGATGATCCAGCAATGCTCTTCCTCTTCTCAAGCCCC
This sequence comes from Saccharum spontaneum, assembly GCA_022457205.1. Taxonomy (NCBI): domain Eukaryota; kingdom Viridiplantae; phylum Streptophyta; class Magnoliopsida; order Poales; family Poaceae; genus Saccharum; species Saccharum spontaneum. The sequence goes on along the minus strand of CM039594.1, from coordinate 58,462,907 downwards.
TGTCGCTCTGGCACGCTGGTTTGCAATCCCTCCACTCATAATTACTTTCTCTCTATAAGTTTAGATGTTTCTATAAATAGCATATATGCAAATCAAACTTAAGACAAAGTAAAATCAATCCTTGAGAGAAGAAGTAATGGTGAGTAAATGTTCTATGCTAATTAAAATGTTCAAACTAACTTTTCTGTAGCATAGAAAATGACCTTTAGCTCTATGAACAACACTACCCTTTTCATTATTTGTACATTCCTTTGGGTATGTGTTGTCCACTAATCCTCTGCAGAGAAGAAATAATAAGTGGAGCCAAAGGTCTAGACATAATGAAAACAAGAGAAGAGGAAGGAGAAAGAAGGAGTGTAAATCTAGAGGACCATGAACAAGTCAAGGAGAGAGGTGAATCAAGCAAGACAAACCCTAAGAAGAAGGAAAGGACCACTAGAAGCATCTACTCTTCATCTCAATGTGCTCCAGTGATAAAGGTAATATCTTAAGGTAAGTGGTAAATATTTAAAAAGCTTTCCTTGACTCTGGTATGCACATAAAGAAAGGAGAAACATGTTTGAATTATAACTTACTTGATTCAATTTGACTAACTCAACATGTCTTGTTTCTTAAGCTTGTTTATAACATCACTCCCTCGATTTCATAGTCATAATTAAATGAGCTGAATGTTGCATCTTTGGGAGATGATTGTCTTAATCATGAAAATGTTTGATACAAAGTTGACAATTCTTCTATTGTTTAAGCAATTCCACTCTTTTTGATAAAAGTGTTTAATTGCTACATTCATGCTCATCCTTCTGATCTTGCCACCCATAAAATGAACAACACACACCAATCTAATCCTATTCAATGTGCCTAAGGTTAAAGAAGAATAAATAAGGTTATAGTTCTGTTGGTGTTTTTCCACCAATAGGACCCATGCACTTGATCTCTACCTTGTCTTTGTAAGCAGGACACACTTCAATAAAGGGGAATAATTAGTTGATTTCCTAAATCCTCTAAGTGAAGTTCTGAACGTACAATGAGCAAGATGTTGCCAGTTTTCACAACTAGTACTTCACTTCAAACTGCTGGAAGAGCAAGGAACATGGGTGACACCATCTCAAGAGGTGCAAGCTATCAAGGTCTCTACTATGGGACCAAATGGTGCACCTATAGAATGAACATGGTAAGAGGTCCTGTTCAGGGGATCTAAAAACACTGAACCCTTGCCGAAAGGTAAAATTGGTAGTTATCCATATTTATCCTTTTTTCAGCATTGCATCAGTTTCCCTTTTCACAGTTACTTTCCAGCAGTTGCATAATCATTCTCCTTTTAGCATGTTTACTTTTATGCATTAGCATTGCATTAGAAAATAAAATAAATATATGTTTGCTTTGCTGCATCATAAATTATAAGCCTCATGTGAATAATTTTGTGGCATGGACCCATAGAAATATTCACTGTGGTGGCATAAAATAAAAATAAATATGCATTCATCTTGTTAGATTTTCTCTTGTCACACCCGGCCCAATTTGAAATTTGGCCCACAGTGGCCCATGTGAATGTTATGAGATATTGTGGAGAGTTTAGTCCCACCTTGGTTGTTTAGAGTGGGATAGACCAACATATAAGGCTTCTAGAGTCCATCTCACCATCCCCGGGTTAATCCTTTTACGCGAAGCGAGGACGAAAGCGTAAGTGGGATGGTGGTAGGTGTGGTTCATTCAGCGTGCAGAGTGGATCTGAGCCGTTTGGACTTTGGGGCGTTACAAAATGGTATCGGAGCTGACCTTCGCAGCCACGGGCGCGTGCGAGCCAGGGGCTAGACATGGGGTTCATTGCGCGTGTAGGCTCTGCAGAGTGCATGGCGTGGCACATGTGCCGGCACTGGGCGCACGGTCACGTGTGCTAAAAGGGAACGTTCCTGGTTATCGTTTGCCTGATTGTGGGTATATTGGGCCCGACGAGGACGTCAGGTTCTTTGAGGGGGGTGTATGTCACACCCGACCCAATTTGAAATTTGGCCCACAGTGGCCCATGTGAATGTTATGAGATATTGTGGAGAGTTTAGTCCCACCTTGGTTGTTTAGAGTGGGATAGACCAACATATAAGGCTTCTAGAGTCCACCTTACCATCCTCGGGTTAATCCTTTTACGCGAAGCGAGGACGAAAGCGTAAGTGGGATGGTGGTAGGTGTGGTTCATTTAGCGTGCAGAGTGGATCTGAGCCGTTTGGACTCTGGGGCGTTACATCTCTGCATTATAAAAATATAAAAAGTATTTGAGGGAAATCCTGTTGAAACTCTGCTTAAAAGAATCAAGAACAATCTTAAAAACTCTGGACAATTAAAGCTTGAGTGGCCAACCACTAACGCTTAATCTATTCCACAAGTTTTGTTGTCTATTTGAGTTTCACAGGATTTGAAGGAGCAAGAAGAGCCAACAAGCAAGTGGATGTTCTATCCACTGGTGGAGCACTGTCTCAATAATCATCAACATCAATTAATACTCCACTAGAGGACGAAGAACATCCCCGCTGCCAGTCTGCTACTTCATAAGATTGAACGACTACGTCAACATCCAGCTTGGGGGAAAGCACCCCCATGTATCCAGCTAAGTATTTTCTTCCCTCGGCTTTACTTTATTCCTTATAAGTTTTCTTAATTAGTAATAATAGTGGTCTAAAATAACTAAAGTAAAATAAAAAGGGTGTGTCTAGTTTACTTATTTTTGTTCTTAAAGAAGTTGTTAATAAAAGAAGAATATCGAATAATCTCTTGCATGGAAATAATGAATAGTTGCTCTGCTGTAATTTCTTTCAAGTACCTAGTTTTCAACCTCAAACTCTCCTGAGTTTTAGACACAACTGTTTTGATCTAAGATTTGCTCTAAACCTGAAACTCATGGGTAGCAAATGCTTGATCTAAGTCTAGGTAGTTGGCGGATATGATATGGGAAGGTTTTGAGCTACTGTTTATCATGCTCCTAGAGATACTAGAGTTCTGGTGAATTTATCTTTGAAAATTAAAAAATTTGCATGATGAGTTCCTATATGACGAGAGTTTAATTCCTACCACAGCCATATATACATACTTACTAGATTAGGAAAGACTTTCACTTGTTAGCTTAGCTGCTTGTAAGCATTTAGTGTGGTCAGTCTGTGTTGACCCTAGGGGATTAGTCATATGGTTAAAATCAAGATTCACGTGCACTCCACCTACTTATGCTGCTTTTACCCTGGAGGTATGCATTTAAATATTTTTCATTAGACACAACCCAACAATTTGTTCTGCTCCTATACTGGGAATGAACATATTCCTTCATCCATTGCTAGCCCCTTTTGTTATAAGCTCCAACATTTCTGTTGCTATCTCTTATCTATGTTTCCAAAAAGATACTTGAGAATTATTCCATCGTATTCAGTTCCTTTAAAAAAAGAAGAAGAAAAAAGAGGAAAGAGAGTGAGAAAGAAAAATAAAGAGAGAATAAAAGGACAAGGGTCCCAATTATGAGAGATTTTTCAGCAACCCAAGTTCTTAGCAAGTTCTTCAGAGTTTAAGAGAGGTATAAATTTCTTTCAAGGAGCAAAAGTAGAAATAGATATTCACCATTTTCCTCTACCCCTTCATTTCCACTTACATCCACCATCATTACCACTATATACATATCCATTCAGCCCATATTTAGGATCACACACATGCATATCTTGATTTGACTGTATGGCTGGACTTATCCCTCTGGATCCATGTGTCTGACTATGCAATAAATTTTTGCAAGTATGGATTCCTTGTCTCCCACCTATGAGCTCCAGATAGACCTATTAGAAGTAGGGTGAGAGAGAGAAGGTATAATGTTACTATGCCTTATGCCAAAAATACCATATATCTTGAGAGAAGAGAGAAGGCATACACCATAAATACCTTGGTGAGGATCTCGAAATACCATAAAGGAGAGACGTGAAAGGGTCATACATAGAAATCTCTGAGTTTTATTTGAAAACCCTGCAAAACTCCAGAATAATGGTTGATCAAAGAGCTTGAGACATAGCGCTTGACTTGACTGTTCTGTCTTTCAACTGCTCAAGACCCAAGTGACGGCTACAAGCCCCATGGTAAAAGGTAATATGAGTAAGTTTGAAGTCAGGATAGTTCGTTCTAATCTGGAGGAGAGTTCTTGTTTGAACGCATGTGTACTTTTGAGACGTGAAAGCATTGTAGCAACTCTTGATCCATCACTAAGTTTATCTTTGCTCAGGGACGAGCAAAGGGTAAGCTTGGGGGAGTTTGTTGATGGTAGATAAGTATCATTTTTTAACCATCAACATAGCATGAAAAAGGACTAAACAATAATTACCACTTAGATATAGGGGGTTTACTGACATAATTCTATGAGTTTTGATGAATGTCAGTTTCTGCAGGGTGTCAGCTGAAAAGAACCAAGGAAGGCCTACATGTTAGGTTTACATAGAGACAACAGGGCCACACATAACTTTTCTGTAATCTAGAAGATACGTGAAGACTCTAGAAACAAACCGAAGGCGAAACGGGCCCGAAGGCTAGGCGGGTGCCCCAAGGGTGGGGGCGGGCGCCGCACCTAGGTGGCCAATCAGGCTCCACCTCCTGGATCATGCCTCCACCTCCTTTGAGGATCAATAATAATCGTAGATCAAGGTCGGTTTAATTCGAGGGCTGTGGTGCTTCCTAGAGGGCTATATAAGCAAGGCCCCTGGCCCCTAGAGGAGGCATCCCTTAAACCCTTAAACCCTAATTCATTATTTCCTAGCCAGGATCAGGTGAGAGGTGTCCCATGAAAGGATGACCTCTCTAGGAGATTAGGTCTAGTTTCTCCAATGTAGCAGATTAGTATCTTGGGAGGGAGGGTCAAGTCAGGATCTTGCTCAAGGTTCCAGATCTTGTCATGGAGGCTTGGTAAAGCCTTATATCTTCACTTCAACATTCTGTAAGACTTATACTTATTCTCTTATTTACATGCATATGCTTACTTTGAATATATCTTTCTAGTTGAGTTTATCATTGCTTTTGTGTGCTAGTTTATAGAGCGCTTAGTCTAGGCTTTACCGGTTGGGCTAAGTAGCCGAGCCTCGTGTAAGCGTGGTGTTTACATGATGCTCTGCCTATGAGTACACCCTGTTCCCTGGTTGTATGGTAGTTACGAGAGGTGACAGCCCCGTCCATATCAAATCGAGCAGGTTCTTAAATTGTAGGACCGTAGTCACGTCAGTAGAGTTATCCTTTGTGGTACTTTCTCCTGTCTAGTGGCGTCCCGAAGTGCACAAGAGTATGGTAAGTCTTAGCATAGTTGGGTATACCTTTACCATGTGATAAGATTATCATAGGAATCTACCTCACTCGTTGACCTCCCAAGTTAATTAGTTGCGTATCTTTAGTTACCTATCCTATGTGTGTCATATTGCATAAATCCTATCATTCATGTATCATTTACCCTTGCTATAGTCTAGTAGGTTTACTAAGTTAGTAGATACATGATGGTAAATTATCAGATTCTTTAACCCTTGCTTCCCTGTGGTAAAATATAAATAACGATACCTAGAATACTCCTGGTAAAATGCTACAATGGTATATTCCGTGCGCTTGCAGAATCCTTCATATTTTAGTTGCACTTAATTTATACCAACAAGGAGTCAATGTCTTCCACATGATGCTAAGGTATAAGAGATGGACCTTTAAAGCGTGATACCAATTTGAGTGCACCAAATATACCATCCTAAGCATCATTGCTAGTTAGATACCACTTTCAAAAACAAGAACTAGATACCTCATGAGATCAACATTAGAAGCAAGGTTCTAGTATTACTTGTGAAAACAAATGCAAGGCACATCTAAATATCACCTATACATGCTAGTTTTTCATTTCACCATCCAAACCTACAACTAGCATACACCACACAAGCATGTAATATTGAATTAAAACTTTTCAAATGCAAGTAAGCATATGAGAATGCACATTCAAATGCATCATATAAGTTCATGAGCTTGCTCCCCCTACTTGTATTCTCAAATTTCAATTGATCCCCTTACTTTGTCATATTTCTCCCCCTATATCAAAGTTCACCCCTTTGTTATCTTTTCACTATCTTTGTGCATTACTTCTCCCCCTTTGTCATCAATGACCATAAATGTTCAATTTTAGATAGATTAAGATTAACAATGGCAATCAATGGGGGTGAGGATTATTTTTCCAAATTTGGTTTAATCTAGAGAACTTTCCTAAAATATTTAACTTGGTTTGATCTAAGGACAAGCATCTTCACACCTCATTTGAAGGGTTATCTTATACCATGTTGAGTTAAACACTTATAGCTCATTTTCTAGATCAAACACTTGGTTCATAAGCCCACAAACATGTCATATGCTACTACTAAATCAAGTCAAGCATAGAAGCATTAGTGGTACCATACAAGCATTAAATTCATTTGATTTTCATGAATGAGCCTATAAGACATGAGGAATGACTAAATGCACTAAATAAGTCCTTAGCAATGTATGTATGCATGCCAATCAACTTTTACCTTGGATTGCTCGAAGGAGAGTCATGTCATATAATAGGGGGGTGCATCGGCACATATTTGAGAAATCTAATATGTACAACTCATTCCTTAGCTTGCAAAACCTCTTCTCATCAAGTGGCTTGGTGAATATGTCGGTAAGTTGATCTTCTGTGCCCACATTCTCAATGCAAATGTCCTCTTTTTGTTGATGATCTCTTATGAAATGGTGATGTACATCAATGTGCTTTGTTCTTGTATGTTGAACCGAATTGTTGATTAGCTTGATTGCAATCTCATTGTCACATAGTAATGGAACTTTCTTGAACTTGATTCCAAAGTCATTCAAGGTGGCCTTCATCTAAAGAATTTGTGCATAACAACTACCGGTGACTATGTATTCAGCTTTGGCGGTTGATAATGCAACACAATTTTGCTTCTTTGATGATCATAAAACAAGTGATCTTTCCAATAATTGACATATGCTTGATGTACTTCTCTCAACTTTACATCCCGCATAATTAGAACCAGAATATCTAATTAGCTCAAACTTTGCTTCTTTATGATACCACAATCCAACATTTTGTGTATGCTTCAAGTATCTCAATATTATTTTTGTTGCCTTCAAATGACTCCCTTGGTGAGGCTTGAAATCTTTCACACATGCACACACTAAACATAACATCCGGCCTTGATACGGTCACCTAGAGTAGGCTTCCAATCATAGACCGATACAATTTTTGATCCACCATGTTGCCACTTGCATCGCTATCCAAATTGCCATTTGTTCCCATTGGTGTGCTAATGGCATTGCTATAATTCATGCCAAACTTCTTGAGTATGTCTTTGATGCACTTGCCTTGAATCACAAATGTATCATTCTTCATTTGTTTGATTTGAAGACCAAGGAAGTAACTCAACTCTCCAATCATGGACATTTTAAACTCATTAGCCATTATCTTTTCAAACTCTTCACAAAATTCTTGATTTGTTGATCCAAATATGATGTCTTCAACATAGATTTGCAACACAAATAAGTCTTGGCCAATCTTCTTAGTGAAAAGAGTAGCGCCAACCTTGCCCATTTTGAACCCTTTAGAGAGTATGAAATATCTCAATCTGTCATACCATGCTCTAGGTGCTTGATTCAAGCCATACAATGCCTTCTTCAACTTGTACACATGGTTGGGCTTCTTGTCATCTTCAAAATTGGGAGGTTGCTTAACATATACTTCTTCATTGATGTAGCCATTGAGAAATGTACTCTTAACATCCATTTGATAAAGCTTGATGTTGTGGGTACAAGCATAGGCTAGCAAGATTCTAATTGCTTCCAATCTAGCAACGGGGGCATATGTTTCTCCAAAGTCAAGACCTTCAACTTGAGGTATCCTTGTGCTACCAATCTTGCTTTGTTCCTCACTGCTATCCCATCTTGATCTTGCTTGTTTCCAAAGACTCATTTGGTTCCAATCATATTGTGGTTCTTTGGTCTTTTAACTAGTTTCCATACTTGATTTCTAGTGAAGTTATTCAATTCTTCAGGCATAGCATTCAACCAATCAACATCTCTTAATGCTTCTTCTATCTTCTTTGGTTCAATGAATGACACAAATGAGAAATGCTCACAAAATAAAGCCAATTTTGATCTTGTTTGTACACCTCTAGAAATATCTCCAATTATAGTGTCCAATGGATGATCTCTTGCAATATTGGTCGGTTGGATTATTGGAACTTGATTGCTTGCACTTGCTTGATCATTGGGTTGAGATGATGTACTAGTCACTTGATCTTGCACATTGTCATGAGAGCCACTTGGACTTGCTCGATTAGTATCAACTTGCACATTTGAGTTAGAGAACACTTGCACTTGAACATCTTCTTCATTATTCACTTGCCTAGGCCTCAATTCACCAACATCCATGCTCTTCATGGCATTTAAAAGTTGAATGCCTCTGATATTATCAAGATTCTCATTCTTATCTTGGAAACCCTTGGTTTTATCAAATTTAGCCTCCTCAAGAGTACCACTTGCCAAATTCCAAACCATATATATGCTTTGCTTGTGGTTGAGTATCCAAGTAAGAATCATTTATCACACTTCTTCTCAGACTTGCCCAATCTAGTGCCTTTTTTCAAGATATAACATTTGCAACCAAAGACTCAAAAATATACAATGTTGGGCTTTCTACCATTCAAGAGGTCATAGGGTGTCTTTTCTTTCAATGGGTGACAATAGAGGCGGTTGCTACAATAGCAAGCAGTGTCGATTGCTTCGGCCCAAAAAGATTGACTCATATTGTACTCACTAAGCATAGAACTTGCCATATCAATGAGTGTTCTATTCTTCCTTTCAACAAGGTCATTTGATTGTAGAGTGTACTTGGTTAAGAATTGATGTCTAATTTCAAAGTTATCACACAACTCATCAATTCTTGTGTTCTTGAACTCACTGCCATTATCACTTTTAACTCTTTTGATGGTTGTTTCAAACTCATTGTGAATGCCCTTGACAAATGATTTGAAGGTTGCAAACACATCACTCTTGTCCACTAGAAAGAATACCCAAGTATATCGTGTATAGTCATCCACTATCACAGAGTCATATTTGTTTTCACCGATGCTAGTGTATTGTGTTGGCCCAAACAAATCCATGTATAATAACTCAAATGCCTTACTAGTGCTTATCATGCTTTCCTTAGGATGGGTGTTTCTACTTGTTTGTCGGCTTGACAAGAGCTACAAAGTTTATCCTTCTCAAACACAACATCCTTCAAGCCTCTAACCAAGTCATGCTTAACCAATCTATTCAATTGTTTTATTCCAACATGACCAAGCCTTCTATGCCATAACCAACCCATACTAGACTTAGTGAAAGCATGTTGACAATTGAGCATTCCTAGCATTGAAATCAACAAAGTATGGATTCTCATATCTAAAGCCTTTGAAGATCAAGTTAGAGCCGTCTACACTTATAATCTCTACATCATCTACTCCAAATATGCACTTAAATCCAAGATCACACAATTGAGCCACGGATAGCAATTTGAAGTTCAAGCTCTCAACTAGCAACACATTGGATATGCTCAAGTCATTGGATATTGCAATCTTACCAAGCCCCTTTGACCTTGCCTTTGCCATTGTCACCAAATGTAATACTATCATAACCATTGCTATCATTGGTGTTGATTGAGTTAAACATTCTTGCATCATCAGTCATGTGTTGAGTACACCCACTATCAAGAAACAAATGCCTTCCTCTGACTTTGTAATTGAACCACAAAAGAAGATCAATTCTTTTTAGGTACCCATACTTGCTTGGGTCCTTGTAAGTTAGTGATCAAGCTCTTTAGCACCCATATGGCTTTCTTCTTTGAGCCCATCCATGGTGCACCAATGAACTTAGCATGAACACCATTTGTACCCTTAGTAAGCACATAGAAAGAATCAAGCTTAATTGAGGATACATTAGCTTGTGATTTCTTGTTCATGTATAGTTGCTCTATGTGACCAACTTGCTTGCAACTTTTGTAATACCGGTCATTGTTCATCATAAAACTAGTTTTGTGATTAGCAAAGGTGGCCTTGCCTTTTATAGGGATATAGCCCAAATCCCTCTTTGTAGAGAGATGCCCTTTGGCTACCCAAGCACATAAGCAAGTGGTACTTGCCACCATAGGCCTTGGCCAATGTGTGATTGAGCTCTTTTACCTCTTCCTTGAGTGTCTCATTCTCAACCATTAGTGAGGCATCACAAGTGAAACCATCACTATTAGATGAGGTAGAAGTGGAAGTGCTACAAGAAGGGTTAGTGGAAGCAACAATGATAGGCTTATAGAATGATTCATCAATTATATCACAAGTTAAGCCTTTGTCACATATTACAACATGCTCCTTCTCATTTTGCTCACTAAGTAGAGAGGAATGAGCTTTTTCAAGCTTCTTGTGAGCCTTGCCAAGCTTCTCATGGGCTTTCTTTAGCCTCTCATGAGATGCGCTGAGCTCATCAAAGGTTTGCTTAAGGGCTTTTAATTCCTTGCACAAGTCTTTGCTTTCCCTTCTCTTTGTTGATGCAAAAGTGAATCTGCAAACACAAAGGGCTAATACCCGAAGTCGATATCCAAAGCGTGCCAGTCGATTTGACCTGTTAATCGACAAGGACGAAGATACGAGTACTTTGGTCCTGATAACAGCGATACGCCCGGAAGTCACGGCCAAGAGGTACTCACACGGAACTCGAGGATCGTCGAAGATTGCACTTAGAGCAATGCAACTCGCCGAATCGATGAGAACTCGTAAAAAGGAAAATATGCAAATTGACGAAGTCACCGAAAGTAGATGTAAATAAGAGTAAAAGCTGTTTTTTGATGTATTGATTGATCCCCTATTACATTGCCCTTCACTCTATATTTATATCCTGATCTATAGAAACATAACCTAATACGGCTAGGACACTAAATCCAAATCTAAGGAAAAAACATGACTTTGATACAACTCAGACTCTACTAAACGTACACAAGGAAATTAACTCCTATTTTACTCCATAGTCTGCCTCAATCACGATCGTATTCTCATCGACCCCCTTTTCAACGGCACAGTCCCTGTTCCATCGGCAGCAGCCTTCGAGCTCCTTCTATCGGTACATTCCCTGTTTCATCAGCTGCAGTCTTCATACTTCCTTCATCGGTACATCCCTTGTCTCATCGGCAGCAGTCTCCAAACCCTCTTTCATCGGCATCGGCAATAATACCCTTAACCTCATCGGCAACCCTTCAAATTAAATCCATATGCTGCCACCGCTCAAAAATAAACTTATTCTCCTTGGCTATCAATCTACACGGTAATCTTTCCTTTGTTGATTAACCCTTCCTGATTTCCTTGACACGTGCTAAAAACGATGTCAACACATGCCCCCCAATTTCAGAGTATAAGATACTGATGCTCCGAAATTTACTCCAGCTGATGCTTGCTGTTATCTATTTCTTCAACCCATTCTCCAAGCATAACATGATTTGTTACTAGATTTAATCAAATCTAGATCTAATCCATGTATCTCAATAAATATCGCACATTTTCCAACCTTCTTTACCTTAATTACGGTTGAGATACCAAAATAACAATCCATCAGCAAGATCTTACCACAACGCATCATTTTTTTAGAATCGAAAAATCCTGTATTGAGATATCCTTCAAGTCATGATTACTTGCCGTCAAATCTTCTGTACCATCCCTTGATTGTCGTGCGAACAGTTACCATATCCAACTGAACCACCTCGATCTATCCGCATACGGCATAGAGATAAGTCAAGAATACCCCTACCCCAAATGGCCTATAAATAGATTTCTTCGGGCTGCTCATCTTCTACCTTCAAACTCCATCCTTTGGCATTCTCACTCCGGCGGCAACCCTAACCAACAACCGCGCATCCTCGACTCACCAGAGCCACCGTCATCTTCAAGTTCCTAGCTCGTGCCCTCATCCGTTCGAAGCAATGGCTGTTAACTTCGATGTCCCTGCGGTTCGTTCTTCTTATTATTACTTTTACCTTAATCCTTTTGGTTCCCTGCGAGTTCTTATAGTCAGCATTTTCCTATCTTCTCCATTTTCTCGGTCCTCCAAACTCAGGAACTACGCAACACACTGGTGATTCCAACCCATCAGCCTCCTCTCCATTGCCTAGGTCCAATGGGCGACCCAGATCCAACTGACCTGATTAATGCAGAGGCAAATCCTATTCCCTTCAAATCTCAAAATTTCTCTTTGAATCTATGGAAAGACACGTTCCGTTCTTCGCCCAAACCCACCAAAGGATGGAAAAACTGGTTCTTGAGGATCAACAGATCAATGCAAGTGTTCTGGGCAGAACGGAAGATAGATCAGTGTATCAGGCTATCCATTGCCGATATACAAAAGAATGAATCCATGATGATAGCTACCGCTCAATTTTGGTCGGATACCACCAACACCTTCATGTTTGGTCATGGCCCATGTGCCCCTACTCTTGCCGATGTATATATGCTCACAGGCTTGGACATCTCAACTGTCGATGAAGGTCATATTTTTGGCAGAAAAGCTGAATACAGAGTAAATACACGCAACATCGGCGGCTGGACGGGATACATCCAAGAGTACCAAAAGACTGGCACTGTCAATCAAAGGGAACATGCCACATTCCTGAACATGTGGCTGGAGAAGTTTATTTTATGCGGCCGATCGGTAGGACCAACTAATGCTTTCCTCCCAGCAGCAGAACTCTTAGCCAACGGTGTCAGATTCCCACTTGGCCGATATCTCCTGAGCTGAACCTACCACCTTCTCCACCAAGTATCTCAGAAGCTTATACTTGGTGAACCCATCGGCAATCTGGGAGGCCCATGGTGGTTTGTCAACATGTGGTTAAACGCTCACATGCACAAGCGTTTATAGTGGGATCTCTTTGCTCAAGAATTCCCACGAGAAATTCCCGAAGATTACGTCCTTAGAGACGATGAACCGGCAACACGCCCTCCTCTCAACTTTGGTGAAGCCATAATTGTCCTTCCCGGAACAGAAGCTAATGAAGACCAAATCGGCAGATTTTTTCAGACTTTCTACCATGGCCTCCCTCGTGACCTTAGGGCTTGGGTACCTTACATTGATGAGGATAACAAGTTCCCTCTCCTCTTCAATTTCGCCGATAGTGATCTAAACCAAGACAATGATCTTATGATGGCCATTATCACCCCTAGAGCAATCCCAGTCAACACATTTGGTAGCGGGAAGGCTTCCCATATTACTTATGAATTCTACAATCCATCGGCAGTATCCCGCCAGCTGGCCTTTGGGCAACTACCAATCAAGTTATGTTATGCCGATGTGATCAAGCCCAGAGAAATCATTACCGCTGGAACTGAATGGAGCAGGATAGTAAGGCTTGCTCCCGATGCCGATATCTCAAATGTCGATCTCTCCACCTGGTCACCAGCATCTTTCATAACAGAGTCATATAAGCAATGGTGGCAAGAGTGGAAAGAACAGCTGTTTTCAACATCTGTTCACACATATCGGCATATGATAGATCCCGATTATGCCATTTCTGACAATGCAGTAAGTTCCTTTTAACTTTTGTCTCTTTCCTTCCTTTTATATGCATATCGGTAGCTAACCTTCCTTGAAACAGGCCGATGATCCAGTTCCACCAATAAGCAAAAGTGGAAAACCCTTCAACCTCCTTCCAGCCTCTCCAGTCTCAGTAATCGGCTATAACGCCCCCACCTTAGAAGCCTTGACCTTCCAAAGGGCTCGCACCAAAACCATCACTTCCAGACCAAGACTGGGAACATCCAGGGTTTCTCCAAAGGCTGCTGCTTCAAGCCTAATCAAGGCTTTTAAGGTAATAACCTTGCTTACTCTGTTTTCTGCCGATATACTCTACATTAACACACAACTATCAGGGTGTGCAAGCTGCAGCTGGATCGTCATCGGCAACTTTACCAAGCACCACGACCTCTACTCCTCCTTCAGAGGTATTCTCTTATTTTTACATTTTTCTCTGTTAAATATCCAATCTTATACCCGTTTTTGCAGCAACAAACGGGCATATCGGCAAGCACGCCAAGCATGCAGGCTCCCCAACCAACAGATGTCGATGCCCCCCAACCAATTGTCGTTGAAGCACAAACAAAGCGTAAAGCTTTGACCGATGCTGAAGCTCAACAAAAACGACAGAAATCTACACCAGCCCCTGCGTCTGCTCCAGCACCCGTTAGTCAGCCCACTGATGTAACTGAACAAGCTGCTCCTTCTGTCTAAGATACATCATCGGCAATTATACCCCAAGGGCCAACTACCGATGTGATCATAGAAGACATTCCATCGGCATCCTCTGCCGATCCCTCATATGATCCTCTACAAGCCGCTCCCTCAAGCCAAGCTCAAGAAATTGCTCTGAAGCAGGTAAACCAATTAATTGTTTGGTTTATAATATCCCTAGATATCACAGACAGGATTTCTAATTCTCTTTATTTCACAGGAACAAGATTCTCCCGATAGCTTATTCTCTTTTGCTATCAATGTCTCCGATGATGATGGAGAAGAGGCGAGTTCTTCCCTAGTGTTGGGAACAATATCGTCAGACACCTATGGCAAGCTAGAAGCCCTCCTAAATCTGCTGCAGCAAGACACTGCCCAATTGGTGATCGACTCGGACCCTGCGAGGGCTATCTTCAAAACGATCCGCGGCCAAGTCCCTGCCAATGTTGAAGAGACCATCTTTCCAGCAGTCCATCTGGAGAGCAGACAACTTCAATATCAAAGGGCCGTTCATCGTATTGCTGACAGAGCAGCTCAGACTCAACTTAAAGAGGAAATGCTGCAGCTGAAGCAAACTGCCGACGAGAAGCACAAGAATATCAACAACTTGCAAGCCTCCAGTGCCGATCTTAGGCAGAAAATCTTAGATCTATCGGCAAAGAAAGCAGCCCTGCTAGCTGAGCTGGAAAAGGTTGAGACAGCTCTGACTCAAGCTAAACAAGAAGAAGACCAGCTTCCCGACGGCATCAAGGCCCTTCAACAGGAACGAGATACTCAAGCTCGCAAGGCCTTGGTCTTGAAAAAGAAACTCAAGCCTGTGGAAGGAAGTGCCGATGAAGACGCCAAAGAATTAAAAGAAGCCAATGAAATTCGCCTGCATGCGATATCAGCCATCCAGGCTTTGCTAATTAGCGCATCGGCAACAATTGATACTTTATTTTATCTCCACCGATAGGATTGTTATCGGCAACTATACTCTTATGCGTCTATCCAGATACTAGGGTAATATTTCTTTAATATTTTCTATTTAATGCTCTAGGAAACACAACTCCTTCGAGAGTTTCAAGAATATACGCATTACTAGGAACAGATTGATTTATCCGATATGGACCTTCCCAATTAGGTGACCATTTGCCAAACTTAGAACTTTTAGTCCCAATCGGTAAAATCAATTTCCAAACCAATTCACCATCGACAAATTCCTTTACCTTCACTTTCTTGTCATACCATCTAGCTACCCTTTTCTTATTCTCCTCGATGCTAACAAAGCTTTTAACCAATGACCTGCTACATCTTCCAATTCATCTTTCATAAGAATATCATAATCATCGGCTGTCAGTTGATCCTGAAAGCGCATTCGCCTAGAACCAATCTTAATCTCCCAAGGTAATACCGCATCGTGTCCATACACCAATTGATAAGGTGATACCTTGGTTGCACCATGACATGCCATCCGATATGACCACAAAGCTTCATTTAATATTGTATGCCACTTTTTAGGATACTCTTTAATCTTGCGCTTAATGAGTTTGATAATTCCTTTATTAGATGCTTCAGCCTGGCCATTAGCTTGGGCATAATACGGTGAAGAATTCAAAACTTTAATTCCCATACTTATAGCAAACTCATCAAATTCACCCGATGTAAACATAGTGCCCTG